>JAAGNO010023821.1:8693-33751 GCA_033439905.1 Ceryle rudis
TTTGTTTTGTTTGTGTGTGGGGTTTTTTGTTTTGTTTTGTTTGTGTGTGGGGTTTTTTGTTTTGTTTTGGGTTTGTTGTTGTTTTTGTTTGTTTGTTTTTTTTTTCTGGACAGCCTTCCCAATTTACATCATCCCTGTAGCCTATTTTATAGTCTATGTGTGTACAATAAACAAATGAGCAGTACAGCAATCCATATTAAGTGGAGTCTGGCTGGCTCCTCCTTGCTGGCTACAGACAACCATAATCCAAGAGACTGTGAAGCATTTTCCCAGACTATTTCTCCAACTAGTATTTCTGTCAAGAGAAACATGCACACTATCGGTGGACCTGCAAAGAAATGCTCTATTTTTAAACTGGGAACTCATACAGATCTCCATGCTAAGATCAATACCAATGTGTCCTAAGCAAGTTAAAACAACTCACCAGAGCTTTGCAGTTTCATCTTAAAATGGCTTCACAAATTCTACTGTAGAGACCCCAGACCTGAACCATTTTTCTCAGTGGCACGGACAACTTACCACTAGGCTTTAGGCCTTTGCAGGTTTTATCCAAAGAAACACTGTTTGCTGTGAGCTTTTTCTAAGACAGATCGCATGAACACTTCCTTGACATTTCTGTTTCAATCTTAGGGAAAAAAATTAGAACACTGATAATAGGAATAATCCTGAGAAGCAGATCACGGTCAGGCCCTGGGATAAAAGGCATTCAAAATACTTTATAGGATCATGACCCCAAACCTTCATACCCATGATCCATATATGCTTGCTGTGCACAAATGAGAGGCTCTGAGTAACCTGATCTAGTTGAGGATGTCCCTGTTCACTACAGGGGGTCAGACTAGATGACCTTTAGAGGTCCCTTCCAGCCCAAACCATTCTATGATTCTGTGATTCTGCATGTTCCCACAACCATGCATACCAGTATGTTATGACGTATGGTGCTGTCAGTGGCAGCTATGTTTGCAGGGGTTCTCCGAGTGTTTGCTTTTTTTTTTTTCTTTCATTAAAAAGATGCTGTATAATATTTATCCAGCCATTCCTCAAACCAGCAAAGAGACAGGAAGAAACCAGTGCTGAAGTGCTCTTAAAGGCCATAATATTAAAATCCAAAATATTACATGTCCTTTCATTAGGTAAATTATGAACCAAGAAATAATAAATAAGAAGGAATAGTTTTTTATGTGTCTGTTAAGATTTCTATCTGCTTCTGTTGCTCATTATTTCTGCTCTGACAAATTAACTGAGATATCTCAACTGCTCGCTAAGCTGCTGTCATTGTAAGCAACAGCGTACAAATTGGTAAGGCTATGACTTACAGAAAACTAGAGAGGTTCGCAACTGAAGCCAAGAGGACCATGAAAATGTGTACAGATTTTCCATACCCCGGGAAGAATACAACACACACTGAAGAAAGTAAGTTACAGAGCTTTCTTCTAGTAAAAGGAACTATTCCTGTGTGTATTTTCAGAAATCTCCATGAAGATAAAAAGCATTATCCTAATTTTCTCTACTGCCTTGACATTTTTGCTACAATTCCCACTTAATCTTTCACTGATGCTTCTGCTTTATTATTTAAAAACTAAAAAAAAAAATAAATCCTAAGAACAAAAGCCACAAACCAACCAAACCAAAAACCCAAACAAGCAAACAAAAAAACCCAAACACAAACCCCAAACAATCAAAACCCAAATAGAACAAAATGAATATCTGAGGAAGAAAATACTGTATTTTCCCAAGTGCTGAGACATATAGAAAGTATTTCTCCACATCCTTGTTTTCAAATGTTTTAGTTGGCTAATCACTTTCTTCTTTTACTGTCACTAACAGACATTAAAGCAGTGACAGGCAGCCCAGTGTAACAGATATTCCTACAATTATTAACAGTATAGTGAAGTTTGCCAACTTAACACAGATTTGGAATAGCATCAATGATGGAAGAAATTAGTCAATACGCATATTACCTTCTGGATTCAGATTTCTCAGGTGCTACAGCTCTGAGAGGCACGTGCTCTCTATAGGTGCAGGCTACAGCTTTAACCATGTTTCTTAAAGAAAAGGGACTTGTGTCATTCTCTCTGTCTCTCATCCCATTCAACAACTCTTGAGCTGACTGACTAGTTTTGGCTATATAGAGCAGTAAAAAGAAAACTACATTTCTGCAGGTTTTGTGAATGCAAGGAACCAGAGGACGCCGACAAGCACCCTAATGGAAGGAAAGGTACGTCCTGGAGCATGCCTTGAATATTATCAGACATCAGAAAAATCCCATGAGGGCTCAAGAAACAACACAAATGTCTCACTATCTGGAAAAAAAATAATTGCAAGTTTACAACCAACCATACAACGTGAATCTGCAAGACAGCAGATTTTGTTAGTTCTGGTGTTCTCAGAACTACTCAGTTGAGAGGACAACTCACAAAACAACGAAGAAAATTACATAACATGGCTGCACAGTAATGGTATTTTTCAAACTGCCAAATGTGTTTTTGCATTGAAGAAAAGGGTGAGTAGCTCTCCAAACCAAGACACACATCTTGAGGAATGCTAAACGATGCAGGGTTCTATAACAAATTTTTAAGTTAATGTTTCTGGCAAAGTAGCTGCAAGGGGAAAAAATCCCTTTGGAATGGGGTTAAATCACATCCAAATTTATTTATTTTTACAACTCAGTGCTTTCTAGCTTCACGGAGTTTCGTCTGATTAGGTACTGCATGCAAAGAATCCATAATAGGTAGTGGCTTATGATACACAGTAGAAACACTTTCCCGACCCAGCAAATATATCCATATGCCTATTTATGTGCTTGTTGCTAGTCATCAAAAAAAGCCACTTGGTGTGATTCACCATTATGTTTGCTGCTCCCTTCAGCTCTCCTTGGAACTGGAAAGCTTTTATTTACCTATTATGAAGCTTTATGGACTCATCTGCAACAGGGCACTTCAGGGAAGCCTATTCTACAAACAGATTTTTTTTCAGATTCATTCTTACCTCATTGCTTGCACATGCTTGCTCTATTAGTGGTGACATGATCTCATTAAGAGACATTAAAACAGCCTCCTCATTACCATTACATAGAGTAAGAGGTGAATTCAGATTCCCCAGACCACAAAGCAGTTTGTGGTCTCCTGGAAAGCAAGCAATTTCAAGCAGCAGTCTCACCTCACTCAGACACATTGTTTAGGACCCAAGCACAAACCATGGGACCATAAAAGCAATGCAGTGGAGCAGGCAGAACACTCAGCTGTGTAAGAGTCACGGCCAAGTACCAGGAACTCCTCAGTTTGGCTTCCATCACAGCCTTCCAACTCTCTGGGTGGCCTTGGGCTCTACTCCACAAACTACTAGCCAGCGCACTTCCTACTGCAAGCAGCCTTTCTCATTCCAGCAGCATACTCAAAGCCACAAGTGCATGGAGGCTTGAACTCTGAAGAGTCAAATTACCTGACGTTTCATCCTCATACTAAGGAAGAAGAGATTAGAATAACTTATCTCTGTACAACTGTTATTTGGAGTTTCAGATTGTCAGCCTCCAGCACAACTTTAAGGCACTGCAAGAGCCTTGTAACATGTGTTTTGCTTCCCAATAGCATTTAAAAGGAAAACATGGAGCCAGGGATCTCATCCTTTCCATTCAGGATCACTTGGCAGCAGCCAATGAATATTGCAAAAGCTTGTAATGTTACTAAGTTGACCCCTTTAGAACACAAACAAAAAAAGCCAGAGACTTACACCAGTACATCTCACTCTTCAACTCCCATTTGAACTGAAATTACTACATATTACTTTACCCTTTCACCACTACACTAGCTGCTGAAAGTCACTTGTGTTCAGTTGCTTGCTAAAGGTCCTCTAATGGAGACTCTGATGAACTGGGAGGTTATCTATACCTGTCTCCTACTGAGCTCCTTGCTGATAGAAGGATGGCCAGCATCAACTTTCAGCAATATACTACAGAAAAAGAAGGAATTAAGAATTATTTCTGAAGCTCTGAAGTTGCTCATTGACAGAGTACATAATTCAAATAAAGATACCTACACATGTAGAAATAAGCAACTAGTACTGAAAAGCTGGATGAAAGGATCTGTCATGAACCTGACACATCATTTTAAAAGGTTTATCACTGTATTGAAGTAAATTAACACATACTAACATGTAGATATATATGGTGGCATTTCCAGAAGCACGGACTTTACGGATCATTTCCTACAGAAGTCTAGGAGAGTTCTGTGATGATCTTACTGAAAACAGTTTTGGTCAACAATGAATAATTTTGCAAAGCTTTATCACCCATTAGGGGACAGCTGCATTCTGCACCCATCTAGGAATACAGTCAAGTGATGCAGACAGGTTCCTGCAGTATCTGCAATAGCAGCTGCAGATCCACATCAGTCCAAACTGCTGCATTTCGCTGCATTTTTATGTATTAGCCTAACAGCACAGAAGAGACAGAAAGCCAGTATCTTACCCCAATGAGAGACACTGCACACACACATATTTTACACAGTGATAAAAACAAGCAAATACAATGAAAACCAAATCACAGCAGAGCAAAATTTAAAAAATGTCCTAAAATGTGCATTTTATTCCATATCATTATACAATGTTTACATACAGGTATACTTTTAAAACTGCTCAAAGAAAGTGTGGGGAAAAAAAAAAAGTGAGGTGAATAATGATTTATAAATTCCTCCCCTCCCCAAAATCCACACAAATACAATACATTTTAAAACAATCTCTTCCAAATTTGTTTTCTCCTGAATTTATTGAATCTTATTTCAACATGAAAAATACAACTGAATGAATACTCAAGGTGAAATGCTTACCTACACTTCTGTATTGAGTTGCAAGAACACAATTTAACCTCCAGAAGACTTCAGTTTTCTCTGTTGCTTGCATACCTTCATTTTATTGAATTAGAAGGCACAGAAAGTCCAAATCCTCATAGATAATAAAATTCTGATAAAAATAAATTACTGTGCTAGACATGCCTGACTCGTCTGATATCAAACAAAAGACTTCAGTAGAACCTTTTGTTTAAAATAGCACCATTTCCACCTGATCTCTCTGGGACATAAATCATTGTTCTTGTTCTCAACTGTAGTTGGCACTTGAGGTGGGGCACTTTCTTCCACAGACAGGATTCTTCAAAAGACCATGCATACTGAATTCCTGAACTTTCTACAAAGTGTAGGTAACATTTTTGTTGGGAAATGGCACATTTAAACCATAATGTAATATAGCTTAACCCGCATATGGCTTGCCCATTTTGGTGTTTCCCTGACCCCTGCCTGATAATTTAGCAGATGTTCTTGTGTTTGTGATGAAACTAAAATAAAAACAAGTTTATGGGGTTTCACAACAAGCAGGTGTAAAAATAATAAAACAATGTGGTTGCTGCTAAGAAGATTTTCACATGTTGTTTAACTCCAGTAAAGTCTGATCCAGCATCTGATGCATACTAAGGTTTTCTTCTTTGGCATGCGCCACTTTCTCTGTTGTGGGATTAGAAAATTAAAACATGAATAGTAGTTCTTTGAAGACACTGATTCTTAGAACATGAAGGCATGCAATCATAATTTCTATTGGAGGGTTTAGGAAGTTAAGAAATGTGCATGCTCATAAATACCGATGTCCCCAGACAACACAATTAGAGAGAACTCCAAATTAATACAACAAACAGCAACTACTGCAAGTTTAGAACTGTTTACAGCTGCATTTGTTAAGAAAATGCACTGTCCACAGAGGCAATTCTTGCATGTTCTAGAAGCTCTCTGCTTATAGGAATGTAGGATAGTGAATGGCTTTTTCAAAGTATTTTTTTAAAAGTAGTGCAATAAAGAAAATAATTAAGTTCTTTGCAGATCCATACTTTAAGTTTCACATAATTCAGAACTTGCAAAGAAGAGAAAAATTAATCTTTTCCTCAGTGAAGTGAACTTTAAGAAATTTGTTTCTTCTAGAAAAGAAAATTGAAGTTAGTAGCTTTATGTTGCATGCACACTTTTATAGGACAGTCATTTAACACACTGATTTGATAAAAGAGCACAGTGTTCTAGAGCTGCATCCTACCAGAATCCAGTAATAGTAAATTTGTACTAACTCAAGCATACCTTTAAACTGACAAGATATTTTCAGGTGGAGCTCCCATTCCTATATTTTGTTGTTGTTGTTGTTGTTTGTGTGGTTGGGTTTTTTTGTGGTGTTGTTTTTTTGGTTTGGTTTGGTTTTTTAAAGTCAAATACAAGTCCAATTCATAGTAATGCAAAATTATTGCATTACAGTCTCCAGTATTCTTTATGCTGGTTTTGAAATGTGGAAATACGAATTCTTCTCTTGTATGTGTTCTAGTAAGAATCTCAGAGTCAATTAACGATGTCAGTAAGCTGACTGTCTCCCTACAAGGAAGACTGTTATTTTTTGGACACTGCTAGCTAAATGCTGTAGCTGTTTACTGAAGTGGAAAGGAGCTACTGCACAACCAAAGAAGGTGTGCATACAAGTAATGAAAAGCCTCATCCAGAAGCATTTTCATATTTTTTGAACAGAAACTGAGAATTTAATCCATTAATTTACCACAAAAACCAATAGCCTGGGAAAAAAAATAATCAATTTCTAGACTTCTTGCTCATTTCTTCATTTACTGATTCATTCTTAAGGAAATTTGAAAGCAGTGGTTTATAAACAAGTTAACAATATAGTCACACTAAAGTTTAATCCTCATTCAATGCCAGCTTTAGTTCATTAGTTAGGCGACTGTTTTGCTCAAGTTGCTGGTAGAGTTGGTCTGTACAGGCAGCAAGCAGGTAAGAAGGGAAAAAAAAAGAGGCAGAATGAAGACAGATTAGACAGAGAAAACAGTTAAATAAGAGTTAATAAAGAAACTGGTAACACCACAGAGGGTTCAGTAACATACAGAGAAACATTTTACCTTTGTTTCTAGAACTCTAATAATTAAATAGCTACTCCAAGGAACAACTATTATAACCTATGAAGAACTGGCTAATACTCCTGTTGGGAGAAACAGCTGTAAGACAGGTGAGAACAGAAATAGAAGAACTGCAGCTATATTCCTAGAAGAACCAAGTCCTGCTTGAATCTTTATGTACAGCATGTGGAAGATCTGTTTTCTAAGTGCCAATTTTTCTTTGTGAACTCTTTAAAATGTGGTGGAACCTCATCTGTCAGTGGAGGAAAAGCAACTGCATCTTCATCACCAGGGTAAGTAATGGTAGGATACGTGCTGGTAACCAACTACCACTAGGTCTGACTTGGTCCATACTCCTTTCCTAGGGAATCTAAAAACTGAAATGGTATTTTTGATAGGGAAACATACTTCCGTTACTGCTATCAACACACTTCAATCCTGTAAATTGTCCAGTTGTACTTCCTAAGAAAACAAACCCAAACATACCGTGAAAACGAAATGAAAGCATGAAAACCTGTGTTGCTTGAATACAGGAAATGGAGAGTATGATACACATTCACAGTCAAAAAGAACAGCTACAGCTATGTTGTTCAGTGCATTTAATTAGACTTGTTCTGTAAAGTGGAAAGAATGTTCCATGATGGTTTTTGACCGTCTTGATTTCTCAAATTGCCCATATCCTTCTCAATAGTCTAGATTCAAACTGTATTCCTGATCTCTGGATTTCATATTACTCCCTTAAAGGAAGTTACTCTGATGCTTTTCCACAAGCTTCCTAAAAGATTCCACAGAAATCCTCTTCCCCTACAGGCTCTGAACACAGCAATGGCAAAGCTGTGCGGTGAACTGGTCTGTAGAACGAACTTCTGTGGTGAGCAGCAATTCCTTACAACTTCCTCTCCAGCCCAACTCCAATAACCAGCTCAGTAAAACCAGGGCACATTTCAGAGCTCTGATCCTGGACCAGTAACAACTAGTCTTGTGTCTCTTATCAGGATAATGTCACATATATGAAGAAAACAAAACCAACCAAACAAAACCAAACGAACAAAAAACCAAAAAAACCCACCAACCAAAAAATAAAACAAACAAACCACAAAAACAAACCAAAAAAACCCCAAAAACTTAGAGTAACTAAAATCTCACTTTGTTTGGCAAACTGTATTTAGTTGTTATTCAAACATGACAACATAATTTGAACTAAGACCCTGATGCTTACTTTCATCACAGGAAACTCCTTAATTCAGGCAGAAACAGTATTTCTCAACACCCAAAATGAGACTAAAACCCTCAGGTTTAGGCATGGGAAGCATTTACCAAATGTACAGCCAGCCCGATTACCCCCTGGAAGTCTGTCTAGGTTGTGATTTACCACAGTGGTAAAGCCAAGGGCTGACTCCGTAGGCAGCTACCTTAGGACAAGCAGAGCATTCAAGCTCTTGTGCAGACACAGTGAGGATCACCTTCAGCATGGCAGACAGCCCTGGCAAATGAGACATCAGAGCCAGCCTTGTGCTCCTGCCAGCAAGCCTCAAGTACAAGACTAGCTACACATGGCCAGACTTTCTAGGATGTCAAACATTACTGTCAGGTAATGGTCAGGTCCAGCAGTGCCAAGAGTGCTGAAATATGCTGTAGTGAGAAACCACAACAGCTCCATGATGTCAAGATCAGTGCAGCAGGTCAGCTAGGAGTTCTCTACACAGCTACCTGGGTATCTGCATTGCATTGCCCATTTCCAGTACTCTGTCCAGCAATTCATTATCCTACAGTGCAGGTAGCTGGTTATGTGTGTTTGAAGGAAAAGGGAAGATATAAATATGAATGTTTGTTCAAAATCACTGTGATAGAAATTACCAGGTTTCTACACTGGATTTGGCTTTTTCTACTTCTCTTAAGAAACAGTACTGCAAGGTATTGAGGGGAAAAACAATAAACCAAATCACACAATAGATTAAGGGGTTGGAGTTGCTTTAGCATAAATTACTCCAATTCAACTGACAAGCGACAGCTGACCACATTACTCATAACTCTTGCATTTGTGAAGTTGACTACTTTAGTTGCAGTCATTTTACAAATGCTCATGCCATTATATTTGAACTTTTCAATTGCAATATACAGTAAGTGGGTCTATACACTGTATCTCAATTGATGAGCAGTATTATCTGGTCAAAGTGTGACTGCTGATACACATCCTGTACTGGGGCTTCTCCCCATAGCCAGCAACATTAGAACACATGTCATGGGATGAAAAAAAAAGGGACAAGACAAAGTTATCTGACTATGGCAGGGGGACGACGACGCATCCATTTGCAAGCCTTATTTGGAAAACTAGCCTAGACTGCACTGATGAATAATCTTGAACAAGAAAGCTACATTTAGATTATTCTACAGTCTAAAAACTAAAACTCAGCTATACTATGATCAGTTTATTTAGCTGCAGTGAATCAGGAACTTCAGCAATATATACAGTGACAGGCATAATCAGAAATCAATCCAGTTTAAGCTGATTCACTTTAATGTGAAATGGAAAATAATTTATTTTATTGTGAAGAAAATTAAGTTAAAATATATGCAATAAACTCTAGTTGTAAGTAAGGGTTAAAAACCCCCAAGGTGTCAGTATTTAATTAGATACCACCAAATCAGCTGAAAGCTGATCAAACCTGAAATTTGCTTTTTCCACTTTGCAGCAGAATCACTTCATTCTTAGCGTAATGATGAGTTTTCCTAATCTAGTTCTGAAACATTTCTCAAGTCTGAAATTCAAACTCACAATACTGAGCTAAGCATGTGAGTGGAAAGCTACTGAAACCTCCCTCCTGAACTTTAAATCCTATCATGCCACTCAAGAGAAGAATAATGTCAAAAACCCCCCAAAAGTTAGCAAGCAAGATCTGTGCTGAGTAACTGAGGAGTGAAAGAGGGGAAAATGTTTTTGCAAGACATTTAATGGACTATTTCTGGCTGAAAAAAAATAATCTTTTGTATACTGCCACTTTAAATCTGTCTCAAACATTTAAGTTAATGAACAAATACATTTTATATAAAGACAGGAAGTTTTCAGCATCAACATAGGAGAAAATTTCAGATTTTCAAGTAAAAAATCTACTCTCTCAGCTGTGCTCCCATGGCCAAGAGACCCCAAGGAAGTAGTCTCCTTGAGGATTCTGGACTAAAAATAAAAACTGAAAACATTCCTGTTACATCTATTTGTCATTTCAGCTGCATCAGATTTTGAGAAAGAGAAATTTTTACCTCAAAATACAAAAAGTAGTATTCTCATCCCATTGAATGGTATCACTAGCTTTGCATTACCAACATACAGGCAGAAGTGTGTGCAGAAAAAATGGAAACATCAAAAAAATTTTAAATACCTAATAACCAAAAAAGCAATTTTTATTAGCCACCAGAATAATTATTTAAATAAATAAAAAGCACAGGAATAGCAAAAGGGAGATAGCTGGGATATTTATTTTACATTGAGAGTTGTAGAGTTTCTGTACAGCAGAGCATAAACAGAGCATATTCCGAGACAGGTGCTAGAGAAATAGATTGAACTAAGCTAGAAGACAGACAATGAACCCATGAAACATCCAAAGCTTGGAAAGATGTTTTATCCAACCCAATGAAGATGTCTTTGGAGAAGTGAAGCAAAGAAAATTATCTGCATGAAGAGAAAAAAAGGGAGATAAGGTAGGAAATAAAAAAGGTGCAGCAAAGACCGCCAAAAAAAAAAAAAAAACAAAACCCAAAAAACCACAAAACCAACCAAACAAAAAAAAACCAAAAAAACCCAACCAGCAACAGCTCAGCAAAACCCAGCATGCCAATATAACTACTAGAGAAACACCACACCATGCTGGGACTGGAATGCTACAGTAATGCCCTCATATACCAGTAGAATATATCTTCAAGTCTGTTTTCCATTTAGAAATATCCCACATTTAAGAAATATTGTAATCTCTGTACACAGAGGAGGAAAAAAGAAATTCATTTGCTCAGTAAACCACTAAGCAAAAGCATACACTGGGGGAAGCAAGGGGAATTTAAAATAAAATAAAAATCAAAGCATACAAAGTAGACAACATTAGTCCCCTACATAAAAGCTGGGAGAGAATAAGAGCAGCAATGAACAGACATAGGCATGGAAAAAAAAAAAAAGGCAATGAAAAAACATTTAAAATATGGGTGCATGCAAAATGCATTTCAAGCTCTGAGCAAAGCATATGCCTTGCTGAAAGCACGCTGTCTTCCAAAAAGAAATGCTGAGACTAAACATTGCACCTCACAAGCACTTGAGAGCCATAACTCTTCCTCCTTCCCATGTCAACTGTACAGGGTAGAAAGCAGGTTTAGCATAGATGACCTCTGTTCAGTTTCAGGTTGATGGAAGAAGAGTCAGTTTGTATCAAACACTGCACGAACTAGTCACACCTTACAACTGATCACTCTCCTGCTTTCCTGACACCTAATACACTCTTTATTTTAATCCTTCTGACTAAAGAAATTACCACAATTTTGGTATATGCAAATTAACCTACTAGTACCCTTCACAAAATATGCAGAAGCAACTCACAATTGAACTGTCATTTTTATGATTTAAATTACAAAGTATTTAAAATACATTGCCACACTTGTAATTGCAGTAGTAACTGCTGAAATTTTCAAAGCCCTTAAGGAAATTTAGATAAACATTTTCCACTGTCATTAATAGAGAATATAGGTAACTCTAAATGGAACTTTGCCAGAGAAAATCTGTGGCAGCAGAAGAATACACTTTGAATGCAACACATACAGAGACAATTTTCTTTGGTAAACTGAAAATGAAGGGCCTGGTAGACAATGCTTGCACAGATGTGAGCTGAAGGGATAAACACAGAGCTACAAACAAAGGGCAAGCACAAGCCACAAGGATTGCAGATACAGAATGAAAGAAGAAACATGAGCTTATTAGGCAGCTTACAAAATCACCATGAGTATTTACCAGGCTAGGCACAACACTCACCCACACTCTGCCACGGTAAAGAAATTGTTCATGGTATTTTGTACACCTAGTCTCGCTAAAGGAATGCGTCTCCCACTATGGAGGGAGTATAATTTCACAAGGCCGGAACTGCGCAATCAATGAGGGCAGGGAAGCAGGTGCAGGCACAAGCTGGGAAGACATTTACATGGAAGTCATATCATTGAGAGCGTGGTCCAGCTCCTCACTGATGGCTTTGTACTTCAGTTTCTGAGCATATAGCTCATCTAACATTCCCCCATGGTAAGGCAGAGGGAGGTGTGCAAGGAAATGGAGTGTGATCACAGGATGGAAGATGAAGGTGGTGGCATGGGATACCATCCAGAAGCCGTAGGAAAAGTAAAGAGCACACAGATAGAAGTGTTGCAACAGACAAAACAGAAATTACAAAATTAGAGAATAATAATAAATAAATAAAATCCATAATTAATATTTTTATGCAACAAGTTCGTTCACTGCGCTGCCAGTGGGGCAACCAATGATGTAGAGGAAATGAAAGAAAGTATACAAAAGAAGCAAATTCCATGTTTTGCTGCTGTTGATTTTTGTTTCAACACACAGTAGGAGCGCATACAGGAGCTAGGGAGAAGGGGGCTCAAGAAAGGTGCCACCATTTATTTCCTACTACTTTTATTTTTTAAAAATCACTCTGGTTTGTGTGATGTCATAAACTTAGTTTCTTACAGATATTTTTGTTCCTTCTAAACACTTATCTTTCTTCTCTGCTTCCTTCCTGAGTCAGTCATCCTGAATTTTCAGCAGCAACCTAGATATTTCATAGCCTTTCTGCAGAAGTCAGCCTGCCATGCCAAGCAATCAAGCGCCTTAAAATCCTAAGCTTACTGTAATGCATCTAAATAGTAAATTTTTAGTTACAAAGCACTACTGAATTATTCTCTCCAGAAGCAGAAAGCACATTCTACTACTCTATTGCACATCTGAAAGGTTTATCAAAACATTAAAATAAACTCTCTTGAGGTTAGATAAGCTGTCTTCCTGATTATGTATACAATCCATTAGCTTTACTGAAAAACAGCAACTGGCCTATGTCACAAAATGCCTGCCCTGACCCATACTTATCACAGTAATAAATTAGGTTAACTTGCTACATTCCTAATTATTACAAATGTAAGACAGATCTTCATCAGCTTTTTAGTAAGATGATAATAATACTTTTCATCTCATCATTTACCCTATACAATTATATACACTTCCAAGTAGAAGAGTATAAAGCAAAAAAATAAAATGAAAGGAGTCTTGAGAACATGAGAGAAAAGGGAACAGGCAAGAGCAAAACACTGTTCACTTGAAGCACCCAAGTTATCAACGCATTTCAATCTGAAAACATTTTGCCTATTTCATTCTTTAGGCAGACCAATTTATACAAGTTAGGCGAGTAGAACTGAATACTAAAAAAAAAAAACCAAACCCCACAACAGGAGACTGAAAGACTTGTATTTCTATAGTAAGCGAGAAAAACAAAACCACATACCTTCTAGGTCATCAATGCTCTTCTCCAGCTTGGTTACTGACCTCTCAGCAAATTCAGCACGGGTCTCAGCCTGAAGCAGAGACAAATACAGACTAGGAAACACACACACAGTACTCACGACTAAAGCAACAATTGAAATGAGTAAAAAAAAGTACAATGTCAGGAGGCAAATAATAAGGTGATATTAATTTTTCGGAGAGACATTTAACATTAAACTGTCTTCAAAATGATGTGTTCATCCTTAAAGCATTAATGTAATGCTTATGTTAAAAGTATCAAAACTGCATTGGAATATGTCTTGTAAAGAACAGCTCTAATTTTACCTCCTTCAGTTTGTCAGTCAGGACTTTAATCTCCTCTTCGTATTTGTCTTCTTTCTGCGAGTACTGTAATTAGAAAGAGGATCACTGATATTAAACCAGGAATTCTAAATATATCAAAAAAAAAAATCAAACTTGACAATCTCTTCTAATAGATCAACCTTACCCAATAAATTAATATTGGTTAACTAAATTAATTCCGCTTACCAGACTGTGGTAATACATGGTTTATTAAAAGAGCCAAACTTCCCTTGTGTTACATTCCAGCGCTGTATGGTGGGAACTCTGAGTAGAAATTAGTACTACAGTTTTAAAGAGGAGTGGCATTTGCAGAAATTTAATGTTAGCACACAGGTGCCATTTTGCTGGACATTCTATAAATAATATTTATTCCTGTCAGACTACTTAACAGAACACATGGTCAAATAATACTGACCTATTTGGAACTAGACAGAATGCTAGGTTCCCGTAAGAGCCAAATATGAATTGAATAGTTAAATCCAAACGCTTCTACTGACAGTGGCCTTGTTGAAATGCTGCAAATCAATCAGCATATAAATAAAATCCCACAGGCCTATGCAGGTGACAACATAAGGGACACATTCTCACTTAAGTCTCTAGCCTACCTTCTCAGCCTGAGCCTCCAGCGACTTCAGGTTGTTGGTCACAGTTTTCAACTCCTCTTCAAGCTCAGCACATTTGCTGTTATTTTGGAAGGAAGGCAGGAAAGGGGCAGATGGAAGATTCAGTCAAGCAAAAGAAACAGAAGAAAACAGGGGGAAAAGATAGAGAAAAATGAAAACAATTACAGAGCAAAAGAGCAGCCTCAAAAGCAGCTGAATCCATCACAGATTGAAAGCAACTCTTTATGATGCCAAATTTCATTTCAACTGTACATTAAGATGACTACTAGACAGAAATTGTCTACAGCCCTTGACTTGCACAGAAATATTTACATAGCCTTTACACGAGACAGTTCAGCTTCTTTTTGGCTGCACAAAAGGTCAGTTTTAAAGGTAAAAAAAAAATAAAAATAAAAGACCAAAGAAAACCACCAAAGCAAGATGTAAAGAGTGTAGTGAGAACTATTTGTTACTATTGAGTGAGCTAGTCTGCTATGGAAGCTGAAAGACAGGTTGCAGTTACACCTAAAAACTGTTTATTAGTACCAGTACCTTATCCTCTGCAGCCATTAATGCTTTCAAGGTTTGATCCATTATTCTTAACTGTTCTTCCAGCTGTCGGACTTGGCTGTTAGTAAATACATGAAATGCACAAAAGCCATTCACAAAATCAGTGTGCAGGTACAGCATGCAGTGACAAAACACACGCGCACACACACATATACAAACACATTTACTTTGGCATTGACCATGTATTTCAGTTGTTAGAGTAAATGAGCTTTCAGCTGAACATGTAGTGTACTGCCAATGTTTCATGCTGTTACAGTTGTCTTGTAGCACCTCACACACATCTTGGGGCAGTTCAACATGTACCTTTCTGATAGTTCAGCACGTTCCTCAGCCCTCTCCAGGTCACTCTCAATGATCACAAGCTTACGAGCCACCTACAAGGAAAAGAAAAAAAAATACAGATTACAGGCACAACCTAAAGGGCTTTAGAAACAAGATGACCTACATTCAAGAACTGACCTCTTCATACTTGCGGTCAGCCTCTTCAGCAATGTGCTTAGCTTCTTTAAGCTGGATCTCTTGGATTTCCATCTTCTCTTCATCCTTCTGAGCTCTATTTTCAATGACCTTCATTCCTCTGAAAGACATGAAAAACAGGAAATGCAAGGTTCAGGGCTTGCCAGTTTAACTCCACCTGTACTACTACTGCAGTGCAACTCCAGACAGGTATTTTAAGGTGATCGAAGCACGTCAGATACTTGATTCTTCACACCATAGACCTAGTCCTGGGTATTCATACTTCAGAATTTCAAAGGAAAGAAAATTTAATTTGTTTAGCTCTTACTACAGTTCATCTGTACTATTCTTCTTCATTTAAAAATGAAGGAAACCTGATCTTAAAGAAAGGCAAATGAAGAGTCTTGCTTCTAAAGACCTGATAACATGACTAAAGACATCTATGCTTTTACACTCACTGTGAAACAGCATGTTACAACCCCTGCAGACTAACAGGCATTGTGTTTATGGGCCACACAGATTCCGGTGAATTTTGCCATGTCACAGCCCTAGAGTATTGAAGCCCTCTGTGCTCTGCATACACAAAATTTAACTCCTTCATAACAAGAAACATTGTGTATTGCCTCTTCCATGCACATTTGACCCAAATTCTCTTAACTGTTTCACAATGCACTGTGACTCTCAGACACTTTTTAACAGACTGAATCATTAAAGAGGTAGAAATAAATATGCAGAACACAGATATACAGATTCTTTCCCAATAAAAGGTGCTATCACTGATATAAAATACAATCCATAGAAGTAAAAAAGATCTTCCAAAGCCACAAATCTTGAGTTCTTGACTTACATTAAGTACTTCTGGAAACCCCAGCCTAAATCTGAAGAAGTTGTCATGCTCTCTCTCCTTTGCTCACATTCATGTACCTATTTTGCCAAAAGAACAACTAAAGCCTCTTCCAGGACTTCATTATTATTCTCCAGGTGAGATTTTTCTACCCACATTGAAATCAAGAATCACTTGACAGCACCAGAGTACACAACACCCTCAAAAAGTCGTCATCCAGACAGAGAAGTCTGGGCTGGGCCAAACAGCTTTCCCAGGATGTGGCATAATACATCAAAAGCCCTACGCCATTTAAATCTTATCTCTACAACCCAGACACAAAAAGAATTAAAGCCTACACATTTTGGACATTCCTACAGATAAGCTGTAACTGAAGTCCACGTAGGCAAAGGAAGAGTGGATTACACATATTCAGACACATAGGAGTGGTTTAATTTATTTCCTTTACCCACCCTAGCAATTATCTTCTTTGTCATAATGATCCATTCAAGAGTGGCCACACCCACCTCTCACTCTCATCTGCAGCCTTCTCGGCCTCCTCCAGCTTTTGCAGAGCAGTAGCCAAGCGCTCCTGAGCCCGATCCAACTCTTCCTCAACCAGCTGGATGCGTCTGTTCAGAGAAGCTACTTCGCTCTCAGCCTAAGCACAGGAAGAACAGAAATTATTTCATAATAAGGCACACATGACCTCTTGTTATCCCAGGTACCTGCCAGTGCCATTTAACAGCAGTTCAGCAATTTCTGACTTCATCCACTAAAAAGCCCATACACAGAGATGCACATGCCCTCACTGAATTGTGAAGTTACTGCTTAATGGAGAAAAAAGTGATTAATGCTTCCTTTAAATGAAGTGCATTGAGGACTGTACAATTTGTACTAGAAAGAACTGCACTGGAAGAATTAGGTATCATTCTCTAAATGTTTTCTATCACTGTATTTGCAGACCTTAACTAATTATAGTCTCCATCTCCCCTCTTTTAATCAACATCTCCCCTCTTTTAATCAACACAAATTAATTACTCGATTCTTCTATGTTATCCCAAATCCCTTATTGTCTTCTGCCATATTTTGATAAGAATTGTCCTTAGAGTTCCATATGAAGGGTTCTGTGTAAACATGCAAAAATAAACCTAGATCAGCATTTGAAATGAGACAGCTGACAGACAGAGAGCATGAGAACATTCAAGAAATGTCCTGAATACCTCCAAGTTTTGTATCAAGGTAAGCTATATAAGCACTGACAAAGAAGGCACCAGCAGAAGCTACTTCTTGGAAGGGCCCTGGGTACAGGCAACAATCACGTAAAACATCTATTTCCCTCCCCTTCCCACAATGCCATCCTCAGATTTCCCCCAGATTTGCACCTCTTGCATTATCTGTTCACTTAACCTTCTGTATAACACTTGTAACTCATCTGCCTCTTACAAGCTTTTACTTCTGACATTCTCAAACCTGCATTTGCTTAAGTTGCAGAGTAAGTTCTAGAATGGCCTTCTCGTAGTAGCTTCATTATTAAACTTTATTTCTTTCAAAAGGATATTAAGTGCAAAATGCATATAAAAATGTAATTATTCTAAAAAGTCTTTTTCCCCCCAACAATAACAGTTACTCTTAATTAATAACAAAACCAGTCTTCCTGTATATGAGGAAGCACACATCTGAATTTCCTATGATGGCTAACTGGAGGGGCAGGGAAGAAATCAACCCTCTGTTGAAAGTAGAATTAAAAGCATCAGTTTTGTACTTCTTATTTAACTAAAACATTAAGGACCTGTTATTTGCTGCTTTTACTAACCAGAGGCAGCTGGATACAGTTGGCCACAGCTAAAATTTTGTTGTACATAAGAAAAGTAAAAACAACTTACACACCAGGCATGAAAAACGACTGACATAACATTGTCCCACTAGAATGATTGGAAGTAATATATAAACAGGGAAGCAAATATATATTTGAACATTAATGAGTATTAGCAGTGAACCAGGAGTTGAAGAGACTTCATCCTTACAGATATACGTTATTCCAAATATGAAATCTTTAGCTATATAATCGAGCAGTACTCCAAACCTGTATTTTCAGACTTCTGGCTTTAAACAGCAAGAATGTGAACTTTCTGATTTGGGAAAGAAAACCACCTTTCATAAATGTTACCTTTGGAAAATATGTAATATTACAAGTTAATTATTATCATGTCAAGACTCCTCATCGTGATAAGAGCATACAATATGCTTAGAAAACAGAGGCTGACTAAAGTTCAGGTTTTCATTTCCTGCTTCAGTAACTCAGTAAGGGTTTACCAACCAGCCTTATATGGCCCAAATTACTGTTCTGAAGAGCAGGACTTCTCTCCTTATATGGTAAGGAAGGAAAAAACCCCAGTGACACTAAAGGGCACTCCCACAGATAACAGACAAACATAACCTTCTACATTTTTGCCATAACACTGATACGCCACACATTTTTACAATGAGCGATGACATGGAAAAGCTACTATAGGGTGTTAATTATTAATACTGTAAGAGAGATTCAGTTTTCCAAAAGAAGGAAGAAAAATGCATTCTGAAAATGTGATTACCAAGAGCCTCATGCACTCAAAACAGAAAATATTCTTTTTTAAGGCAATGGCTGCTAGTCATAGTCTAAAAATTTTAACAATCTGGTTTAACAATCAAAACCTGTAAGCTGTGATATGTTTTGGCCACAGTTTAGAGCTTTAGCTTTTTCATTGTGTTTTTATCTGTACCTTGCACAGGAAGAAAAACAAACCCCAACAACCCTAGCTAGTCACATTCTACACATTACGCTCAGGGAAGGGTCAGATTCACACTTCAGCTTGCTTTGCTGCAATATTCTCAAAGTCTCCCTCCTCCAGCATGCAGAAATACAGCTGTGATAATAATAATAAAAAAAAAAATCTGTACATAGCTAGCATTACAGAAGAGGTCTATATGTGCCTGTGAGTTCAGTTTTCTGTCCTTATTCACCTCAGCACTGACCCCTCCAAATAAAAATCACATAAATGTACTCTGCAGAATTCCACATTCTCTGCATAAACCAACTCTAGGGAAGGGACAAACATTAACCTTCAGGACCCTCAGCCTTACAGCAATGTGGCTGAACTGTAAAGGGAAGACTTCACTGGCAAGCTGTAATCACTCTCCAAAACTACTCCTTCTGCCAAAAAGGGTAATAGCAAAACTTCTCAGCTTAATGGGAATTCCTTAATATGCTGTTTAGAACAATAGATATAACTAAAAGTAGGAAAATTTGTGTCCTTTACTCCACAAAGCTTAGAAACAGAGTACAGATTTTTTTTAAAAAAAAAAAAACCTCTTAAGAAACAAGTTAATGACTGCAACGTGATCCTTCACTGAAAAAAATGGATATATGAAACGATTTGCAAGAATGCAGTAGTTACACAAGCATAGTAGCCATATTTTGCTCCTTGGGAAGATCACCTGCAAGTAATCTGAAAGTTCTTCCTTTGAACTTGCTGCCCAGAATGTGGAGAAAGCCCCATGTTATAAGGAAATGCAAGAATCACCACTTTTTCTGTTGTAATAAACTACATGAGTAAGAAATTTGATGTTTTGCATCACTTTTACCCAACCACTAAAAACACTAAAACTGCTGCAAAAGACACTATAAATTTTATAGCAGGAAACATTAAGTTACAGCTGCTAGAATTCCCCAAGGTCAGTGGAAATCCAAATAGCCTTATCAGTCTTTTTGTTGTAACTGCCACTCATAACTACATCTCCCCACTACATGAGTCTGTGCTGCTCACACCTTATCTTGTCTCTGCCTAAAACCATGCCCATTGTTCCTTTCCCCCTTGAGGTTTTGACAGACTAAACATACTACAGTTGTATAGTGACAGGGGCCATTTGATCACATTGTTGTGGTGTTTTCAAGTACTGTTAAGTACTCAGATGTGGTCATTCCACATTCAGTCCCAAGTACCTAACTGAATTTTCCACGGTAGAACTTGTTTGGAAGGGATAAGGATACAACTACAACTTGGGGGGAGGGGGCGGTGTTAAAAAAAAAAAAAAAAAAGTCATAAAAGCTTTCACAGAACCTAATAGAAAACACCCAACCTCAAACATATCACTAAGTTCAACCTCATTCCAGCTCAGCGTTTTGCCGTTGGCCAGCAGACTTCCTCCGGTCTATTTACACACCGCTGCTTCGTCTGCCCCACGCACCACTCCGGTTACTGAGCCGAAGAGTACAGCGCTCCAGGAGGAAGACCGCAGTGACCCAGCTTAACCTGCGGCCCTGGGGCCGCCCGCGGAGACCAGCGACCTCTGCCCGTAGCGCGGGAAGGTGGTCACAGCCACCGGCAGGTAACCAGTTCGTCGGAAACAAGCGGTGAGAGAAGCAGCTGCCCGATCCCCTACCGCGCAACGGCGAGGGTCAGCCGCGCGCCGGGACCCTCACCCCAGACCACCCCCCGCTCGCACCGGGCTGCAGCCCCCAAGCCCAGCTAGGCCGAGCGGGCGGCCCTACCTCCTCCCGCAGGGCCCTCTCCTGGTCCACCTCCCGCTGCAGCCGTCCCGCCCGCTCCTCGGCGGCGCCCGCCTGCGCCTGAAGGCTCCGGATCTTCCTCCGCACGGCCTCCAGCGAGCTCATTGCCGCCATACTCACGTCTCGACCAGCCTGCACCACCTCCCTGCGCCGGCCCCAGCCCCGGAAGTCCCCCCGCGCCGCAACGCACCGCGCACTAGGGCGGGGCTGCCGGCACCGAGCTGGGAGCGGCACGACACGGCACGGCGCACCGCTGGGGCGGGTAGGGGGGCAGACCCCGAGAAGAGGCCAGCCCCAGCCAGGAGAGAGCTCTGCGGCGAGGCCGGGGCGCGGGGCTCAGGACGCGGCGGCCGTTGCCAGGTGGGAGTGCTGAGGGACGCAGCGCCCCCTGGCGGCGCAGCGCACACAGACTCCTGCAAGCCGTCCCAGGACTCGCCCTGTCCCCCTAAACAGCCCCCGTATGAGCATCATAAAATGACACCGAACAGTCTGTCCCCGCCAACTGCTGCTGCACCTGGCCTAGCCCCCGAGACACGAGGAGGAGAGAAGAAGCTGTGGCTGCCCCTCTCCCAGGTGAGGTGGCTCAGGGGACGTGCCCGCCTTTTTCGAGATGAGTAATACCAGCGAGGTAAGTTTTCCTCACCTCTCTGAGTAAGGCGAGTCCACCCTAGGGAGCCAGCACTCCCTCCTCTGTCCGTGTCTTTTTCCTAAGGCTTGGAACTATCCAAACTAGTAGGGCAAATACTGGGTCAACTGCAATGCCTCAAAGATACTCCACCAAAAAAGAAAGACATCCTTAAAATGTCAAACATACTCTATTCATACCATTAAATACAGCATTTACCTTGATGAAAACATGCCAGACACTTGCCTACCCTCTGCCTGAGGCTTGACTGCAAGTAAAATTGCCCTCAACTAGCTTCCAAATGCTGTTTTCCAGCAAAGGAAAACAGCATTGGGATTGGTTAGGAAGATCTTTCATTTCAAAATGGGAATCTAGCAGCATTTCTCCTGCCTTCATCCCAGGCGAGCTATTTCCAAATAGTCTGCATACTTTTCCTTATAAGGAATATCTTCCCTGCATCTATATGCAGATCCTTTGAGCAAGTTAAATAAACATCTTGCTAGGAAGCTGCCTATCTTCTACACAGCCATACACAGAAGATGACCAACATCTGATCCACATTATACACACAACTCCACTCTCCTGTTTCTATGCATGCTTATGTTTAAGTTCTTGAGTTCTCTTTCAAGGCCATACAACTTCATTGCCATACTAGACATTTTTTTATCCTTTGTTCATTTTAGAAGTAAAATAATATAAACTCACCATGTCTTTCATGCAAAGTTACTTTTTGTAACATTTCCTTTCTAAATATATCTTTCCTCCCCCTGAAATACTTCGCTTGTTTAAC
This sequence comes from Ceryle rudis, assembly GCA_033439905.1. Taxonomy (NCBI): domain Eukaryota; kingdom Metazoa; phylum Chordata; class Aves; order Coraciiformes; family Cerylidae; genus Ceryle; species Ceryle rudis. The sequence continues at coordinate 30,893 of JAAGNO010023821.1, forward strand.
CTGTGGCAAATCTTCTTTTTACTGTGGCTTTGAGGTTAATTTTTAAAGATGAGTTATAGGAAAAGGATGGTCATTGCTTTGGAAATACTGAGGTTTCACCTAATCTTGTAATTCAGACACTTACTCAGAGAGACTTGGATTGTATAGCAGCAGCCAGAGACCTGGACCTTAACTGCAGAGACAACAAACTCACATGGCTCTATGCATGCAATACATTAAATGCATGTCAGGGGCAGACAGGTGGGTGGGATGAGGCCTGGGAGAGGCACAAGCTCTTACATTATTACCATATAAAGTGTTGAGCTATATATATCCCCCAGCTTGCTCCCAGAATCCCTGGCCTCTGAACTGCAAACCTAGCAAGTATCATCTTCTTGGACAATTTTCTCTTAGATAAGACTTAACTTTTCTTTGACAAGTTAAACAGTTGCAGTGATTTCCAGGGGGAGAAAAGAAAAAAATCTAGGAGAGGATGTTTTATCTCAGGGACCAGCAAGTAAGCCAAATTAGTATCTAGCCATAGTACTAATGCATGCATACCTAGGAATACCTCTCTTGAAGGTGGAACTAGCAGCCCTTGCTCTCCTAGATTTACTTGCTATTAACATTCTGCTTCACCATCAAAATAGCATTGCTCCAGCCTGAGCTCTTTCCCCCATCACCTCAACAGGCAATCCACTCTTTCTTTACTTTCACCTCTAGACTAGCAAGTACACATGAAAAGCACATGTCAAGTGAGCAGAAACCAAATGAAATGCCTCTGATAGTGTGCAAACCTCATGCAAGGAGGCAGTGCTGTGTTTACTACCTCCCTGCCCAGGAGATGCATGGACCCTGCTGTCAGCAAAGCTTTGGAGCACTGCTTGGTAGGAGTCCTAGCTGTCCTGTGCAGAGGGAGAGTGTGGTTTCTGTACTGGGATGGTGGTGAAAGGGATGGGGGTAACTTACATCTGTGGCCTTTTTGTCAGCCAGTTCCAACTTTTCCTGTGCATCTTTAAGGGACTCGGAGTATTTGTCCAACTCATCCTCAGTGCCCTTCAGCTTCTTTTGTAGAGCCACCAGCTCGTCCTCCAGCTGTGATATGGGTGGAAAGCGGTGGAGAGGGGAGGGCAGGCAAGAAAAGGTGCAGCAGGCAATGTGATCGTGCAATGGGAGAAGTGTGAGTGCAGAAGAGACAGAAAATGACAGACGGACAGAGAGAGAGAGAGAGAGAGAGAAGGAGAGACAGTTAGATTCTCTTTGCTTGTGGCAAGGGCACGATACCTTGGCAGCATTCTCCTCTGCGGAGAGGAGGCTATCTTCAGATTTGTGTAGCTCTTCCAGAACTTGGTCCCTTGCATCCTCCGTCACATGCAATTGCTTTTCCAATTGCACAATGTCATCCTCTAACTAGGTGCACAAGAGGAAATACAATGCACAAAAATGTTTCTCCCTGGGCTTAGAAAAGTGCTAATTTTAAAATCCCTCTCCCTTCCTCCCTCCTCCTTCAGGATCTCCCAGAAACGTGCAACCAATGCATCCCCCTCCCCAAATGAATAATGCTCCAGGTGTAAAGGAGAGTGCTTTGGAGAAGGCCAGGAAAATGGGAAACACATCATGGGCGTCTGGCATCAGACAAGTCTGCTGGGTGGTGCTTGAGAAAGCGACCACAGCTTTAATCCATTGCTAACGACGAGCTCGAGGAAGCCTCTCTCGGCCCTGCCCCCATGACAAAGGCAAAGAGGCTATGCGCCTGTCCCAGGGTGCTCAGTCCCCAGCTGGGGTACCAGGGGCAGGGGGAACGACCTCTTGTCAGGCCTCCATGAACGTCCAAGCCAAGGGCCGCTAGGGTGAAGTTCTGCCTTAAGAAAAGTTAAACCAGTTCCGCGGGAGGGGAGGTACAACAAGGTACGTTGGAGGAAAAAAACAAAAAAACAAAAAAACAAACAAACAAAAAAAAAACAAACAAAAAAAAAAAAACAAAAAACAAAAAAAAACCCCACAAACCACAGAACAAACAAACAAACAAAAACAAAACAAAAAAAAAAAAGGAGAGAGGGAGAGAAGAGAGAAGTCGTCTGGAAAGACTTGAGCCCCAACGCTGGCTGCGCCCGGGCCCTCGATGCAGACCTGCTTGCTTCTCTCCTCTGCTGCCTTCTTGTCCGCTTCGGCTTGCTCGGCTCTGTCCAAGGCATTCTCCTTGTCCAGCTTCAGCATCTGCATCTTCTTCTTGATGGCATCCATGGCGGCGGTGGGCTAGGGAGCGTCCTCCCGCGAACTGCACCCGAAAGTAAAACCTGAAAAGCTGCGGGACAGCCCCGAGTTGAGACCCAGCCGCGGCCCCCGAGGGAGCGGCGCGGAGCGGCGCGGAGCTGCCGGACGGCGGTGCTGATCCGGGCGAGACGGGGCGCCGACGGAGTGCAAGCGGCGGGCAGCGAGCGCCTCACAGATATGTACTTTCCCAGGGGGCTGACTGCATTCCTTAAGACATCCAATACTTTTTTGGAAAGGGCATTTTCTTCCCTCCCTCCTCCGTTCGTCCCTACCCCTTTCCCTCTCTCACTCCCTCACGGCTCTTTTCGGAGGCTCAGCGCTCCTATTCGCTGCTCCCTGCCATTTGACCGTAGATATGACTATATATGGGGTGCGACGGGCGAGGTAAGGCCGGGGAGCAATTTGTTCCTATTTCCAAAGAGGCAGGACCGGGACGTTTCGCTGCTACTGGGTGGAGGGAAAGGGGGGGAGGGAAGAAGGAAGGAAAAAAAAAAAAAAAAAAAAAAAAAAAAAAAAAAAAAAAAAGGGAAACCGGGCCCCCGGGGCCGGGGGGCACGGCAAACAACGGGGAGGTTCGGGGGCGCGGATCACGCCACGGCCGCCCAG
>JAAGNO010023822.1:19005-31632 GCA_033439905.1 Ceryle rudis
ATTGTCTCCCCCAGGACCCCTGTAAGACCCCCAGGACCCTCTTCTATGCCCCCGGACCCCCCCCCCCCCCCCCCGACCCCCCCCTCCCCCCCCCCCCACCCCCCCCCCCCCCCCCCCCCCCCACCCCCCCCCCCCACCCCCCCCCCCCCGGGCCCCCGGGGCCCCCCCCCCCCCCCCCCCCCCCTTCCCATTCTACTTAAGATTTCAGTTGCATCCAAAATACCTCATGCTGGTACTATCACTCTAGACATTAATCAAAAAAAATCCAGGCTTTGCTGAACAGTTTTGGCAGATATAACTCCTCAGCTTTTTCTGTACTTCCTAGAATGAGGGTTCATTGTTCAGCAGGTGAATTGGTATCAGTGTTAACCATACAGTTTAAAAGAGCTGTAGATAGATTCTTACATCCTGTTGAACTTCTGTTTGACAAAACAGCAGCTCAGTATTTTAAGGGAGAGACAGATGTAATTTTTCCATTGTAACAATCTGCATCTGTACAGTAAGCATATGAGACTTGTGGCTTTTTACTTGATAGTTGAGTGCTGTGAAATATTTTACACCTTTTAATGATTTTTTTCCATTTGAAAGCTTTTACCAATTAAATGATGAGATGAATGTCAGTCTGAGCTCAACAATGGCAAGTTCTCTGCTTAATACTAAAATATGTAAATCATTTTTTTAATATATCTTTTCAATGCCAGACACAATCAAGTAACATGAAACATTAAAGTAGCTTGACAAGACTTCATGGAATTAAGAGTGGTGATGTAGAAATACTGTCCTTTCCTCACATAACTCGTTGGCAGTGTGTTTTCACAATTTTTTACACTCTTAGTGCTCTATCAGTAGCTATTTTCTACACTATGTATTTAGATGTTTCAGGACCCAAGTGTAGCTTTTCATATCAAAACTGATACCTGGTCTAACCTTGCTTTAAAGAAATTCATTCCTATCTCCTGTCAGCTGCAGTGTCTTTGTGTAATTAAAGCCCCCACTGAAGTTACAAAGAAAAAGTTGCATTCCCAAAACATTTACTATAACGGACACAAATGCACAGTACTTAAAATAGTGCTGTGAACACTAGCCCCATTTGTGCTACTTCAGAGAAAGCTCCCAGGCATGAGTGTGCATGTAGACCTTCAAGAAGAGGTTGAGTAGTTAGCTGGTGGTTGGAAGGTGCAAAACTGCAATCCTTTCCCCAGTCTGAGTGCAGTCCCAGCAACTGCTTCTTCATTCACCAAAATCCTGCTTCATGTGGCTGAATGAACTTGCCCACAGCAGTGCTCACTTGCATCAAACACAAATGACTCTGCACAGACCCACTCGCTGCCTCCTTTCAAATGCGCTTGTAACACAGGGGGTCTGTCTGTGTAACTGGTGAGAGGATGGGTTTTATATAAATTTGACTGGAAACAGATTAGAAGAGTCTCCTGTTTTAAAGTCTGTGTTCTGGGTACTGAGTACTGAATGTAGCAGTAGAGCTCTGGTCTCAGGGTGCTGATGGCATTTTGGGAGGGCTACAGCTAAAGCTGTGAACCATTGTTTACGCAAGCTGTAGACTTACCTGGCAAAGCAAGCAAGTTTTGTTGCACTGGATAAACAAAAACCGATATACAAAATAAGGGATTTGTGCAACCATGGAAGGAGAATGCTTTGTTAGACAAGATCTAACTCATAGTAGGCAGTTCACAGTCTATTAGAAAAGGTGTTTCATGCCTTCTCCAAATTAAGAGGATTAGATGTAAATACAAGGAAAAAATGATGTGATACAGAAAAAAGTTGTTTGTTACTGCTCAGTAAAACTGATAATTCTAGCTCATTAAAAAAAAAAAAAAGTCAGGGATTTGTTTCAATATTAATCTCTGCAAGTATTTTGCTTTGTCTAGAAGCTGTAACTGCTTTGACAATTCTGACAAGTCAAAACTTAAGCTTTGTAATTTCATAGTGCTTTGCTGGATAAACCCAGATGAAAAGTTAAACTCTAGAACAGGACAACATGTAGAATTCTGAAGAATTTTATTAAGAGTACTAACAGTGGTAGGTAAAAAAACTAGTATGAAATATTAACACTAGCAATGCTAGCGGTAATACATGAAGTAAATTAAACAATCTACTTCATATTTTTTTACAAAATATAAACATCTAGTCCTGCAGTTAATACTAATTACTATTGCCTTATGCATCTGCAACTTTTCTAATTTTTTTAAACTGTATCTTCCATGCCACTTTGAAAATTGGGTGTTAATTGTTAAAACTTGCACAAAAGAGACAAATGCTGAATCAAGGCAACTTCAACATCATCTGCTGTGGAGCAATCACATTTTGTTTACACCTAGCATACTGATTGTATTTACATTATAACTGAGCAGTGATTCAATTAATAAACATGGTGATAATCCAAAATATACACAGTATATAAATCCCCTATCAAGCCTGGGAGGAAAAGACCATCCCGGTGGACTCAGAAATCCAGTCAGCTGGTAGCAGTCTTACGAAGAAGCTCTTTTCTGCTCAGAAAAGGGAGATTCGTAGGCTTCCATTGGTGGACAGGTACAAACCAGATGTTGATCTCCATATATGTCATCAATGCGAGCGATTGTGGGCCAGAATTTGCTTTCAGGCTTCACAAATGGCTAAGTACAGAAGAGAAAAAAAAAAAAATTTCTACCAAGCAAATCTATATAACCGTAGTTGAAGCTTTAAGAATGACAAATGCTGGAAAAGTGGAAATTTTGAAGTGAAGTCATACTTCAAATCTATTTGCAGTCCCTAAAAGTTAACAAACATGTACAGTAATAGTTGGCAGTCAAAGGAACAATTAGATTTTGAAAAAGTTCAACAACGTCCTCTAACAAATGCTTGCAAAAAAGCAGTTGTCGTGGCATAAAACAACCTTATGGCCCTTTGAATAACTGGCTTACAGATAGGAACTACAGAGAAGCCAAAGAGAGTGTGCTGTTTCAATATAGTTTTAATATATAAAGCAAGGTGGCAAACTTCACAGGTGCCATCAAATTCTTCCCCTTTGAAACAGTACGTAGCAGCAAAATAGATGTAATTCAGTTATAGGTAAGAAAAGTTAGTTAGACATATATTTAGCTGTTAATATAGTGGAAACAATTTTACATAGTGCAGAAATCACATTTATGTATTAGCACACCACTAGGACCCCATTATTTACTCACCAGTGGGAATGCTGCCACTTCTCTGGAATAAGGACGATCCCACTTGGAAGAAGTGACACAGTTCAGAGTATGTGGTGACATCTAAAAGCAAAAATACATGTTTAGGACATGAAATGACTCTTGAGAATATCATTTATCTGGGGGGAAAAAAAGGCAGATTTAAAACAGGAAGCAAGTCAGTAACTGGATTTTTTTTTTCAGTTTGCCTGAAGATACTACCCAAGGTTTGAGTATCCTCACAGCTTTCCACTCACTCCCCTCGGTATTTAAAAAGTCATTACAGCATTACAAGAGTTGAGTAGAACCTGAGCCTACAGCAATTTTGTGCTGCAGTTGCTAAAATAATTTACTCAATTTTTATTTTATTGTTAGTTTTAAGGTCATTCCACTTCCCTTTGTAAATCAGATACAGAAGCATTGCTCCTTCATTAATTTGATGTGGCCTCGAAAATTATAGATTAAGTGCTTGCATAAATAACTTCCTCTGCTCTCTCAGCAAAGGCCAGACTTCTGACTTGAAAAAGTCAAAATTCAAATTTTGGAAAAGTTTAAGGTTTCTAAAAAAGTCAAATTTCAAGTCCATGTGTTCAGTGTTGCACATAATTTTTTTCAAGCATACTGAAAGATTAGGAAGCAGGCTCATGCAGCCTCAAGGATTAAGCTTATGCTGGCAACTTGCTTTACGTGCCATCTTACCTTTAGTGGGTTAATTTGGGGGTCCATCCTGCCCTCTTCTATTTCAGCAATTTCCTGACGAATGCTGATCATTGCATCACAAAATCTGTCCAGCTCTGCCTTGTCTTCAGACTCTGTTGGTTCAATCATAAGGGTCCCTGCCACCGGCCAGGACATGGTTGGAGCATGAAAACCTGGTAAAAAAAGACAGCAGTCACTGACAAGAGGTTCTGAGTTAATATATGCATTAGCTAGCAGTTGATTCACAAATTCAGCCCTTTCTATAATCTTTACAGGACTAAACTCATTGTCAGTGTTGGCAGTGCACTGTAAAGGCAAGAGACTTTTCAGGTATCTTCGTTTTTAACACTGAAAGGTGATGCCATTTCATTATTTGCAATAGTTATGCACTGGAGGAAATGCTTTCAAAACCTGCTCTTTATGCTTTGTTACTTTTCATCCCAAAGTATATTGCTTCCTTCCTGTGTTATTTCTGTTCCTGCTGCTCACTTCAGAAGTGTCTTACCACTTTACCTTCTTACAGCAGGCCAAGTGGCAAAGTGAGACACATAGATTTCTGCACTGTTAAGCAAGCTAAAAAGAAAAGGTGGTCTCTTATGATTCCATTCTTGCACTACTGCTTATTACAGCCTCATGACACATTTCTTTTGGCTGCAGAAGGTGGAACTTTACTAAATTTATTCCTATAAGTCACCTCCATACCGCCTGAAAAGTCTGTTTGAAGTGGTGCTTGCTAGTTAAGGCCACAGCAGCCCACTTGCAAAGAGCAGAAATGGTGGGTTTTTTGGTATCACAGCTGGGCTTTGGATTATTTCACTGACGAGGCACTACTGGTTCGGGTTTCAGCAGCTCTTTTGCTTATTCTTTAGAATGACAGTTGCACAGGATCAAGCAGTTCAGTGGGTTATCTTTTTGGGCAGCCAAAGTGTAGCCATGATCAGATTCTTCAGAACTGGTGTAGAAAACTGTTTATACCATATTAGGATGGAAGTGTTTAAATCCTATTACCCCACTTCAAAAGTGTTTCTTTCATTTTCTTGTTCTTTTTTTTTTTCTTTAATATTATTAAGCTCTTGGCTTCAACCCACTTGCTCCAGTGGTTAAAACTCATGTAATCACAAATTTGAAGGGGTAGTTTACAAAACTGGGGAGGTAGCTGCAGGCTACTACAATTCAGTTGATGCAAGTACCTTTCTTAGCCGATAATAAACCTAAGGAGACCTGAAATGGTCATAACAGATTCATCATCCATAATCACAAGCCTTGAATGTTTCTGTTTCCTTTTAAAAGAGATTTAGGAAATTCTCACTTAGGATGCTATTTTTTAAAAAAAGACATTTGATTTACCGTAATCCTGAAGTCTCTTAGCAAGATCTACAGCTTCAATATTTGCTGTTTTTTTGAAAGGTCTCGTATCCAAAATGAATTCGTGGGCTACATAACCTGTAAACAGAAAAGTGTACACTATGTTTACTTACTAGGAGAATAATGCAACCTACCATGCAGTCTATGCTGATTGGTTTTGGGGAGAACTTGGCAAAAAGACAAATTAAAAAAATACCAACTTGGGCAACAACTCAAACCTGAGAAATTATAAAGTAAGAGATACAAAACTCAGTGTTTGAAGACTGGCCTTCTGAGTCTCATGTCACATTAAGAAGAGGCCTCATTTTCAAGATCAGAACTAGGAAAGGGTGCCTCCTGTAATTTACAAGTACACTGAAAAATAATTTGATTTGTTTGTGGCCCAACACTACTTAGGTCTTAGGCTATCCTGAATTAGCCATGTACAAGTTCCATGTTATGTAGAAGAAAAGCTCAAAGTTGGTGTTACAGAGAGACTAAAGACGCAAGCTATCTAAATTTATATCCATGATCCTGGAGAAGATCTATTTCCTTGCTGAATCCTTCAAAATCTGCAACTTCCATTCACTTCTGTGAGTAAATAATATATTCTCTTAAAGTGCAACCTGCTGGTTTAGTCAAGGTGTACTGTATTAATTTTAAAACATATTTTGACAAGCATACATATTGTACTCAAATGTTTTTGCTGCCATCCAGCTTAAAGAAGGAAAACAACATTCTCTGAAGTAGTTACTGTACCATAACAGGGAATTCTTTCAGAAGTCTTACTCATTACTTCTGTCCTACTGCGAGACTGGATAGCCATAGCCCTCCAGTAAGGGAACTCGAACGTAGTTACAAGTGGTTTGCATTGCAAAGGGGAATAAGGAGTGGCAGTAAAAAAATCTCGGGGCGGGGGGGGGTGTCAGAGAAAGTGTGCAAGGGAAAGCACAGGTCCAAAAATTGCTTCCAGTTCTTAAATTGTGCCATTGATCATGTGAAGTTTGGAGGTCACAATTCTGTTGCTCCTTCTTTTTCTACTGTTCATTAATCTGCTATTAGACTTCAAGGAGAACAATCTGATGCCAAGGTGTACGTCATTTCATCTAATTACAAACAGGCATCTTTTCTTCTACTTCCAAGTATCTCAATTTCATTGCAATAACTCCACAGCAGTGGGGCAGGTTATTCCTCTCCTTGCGAAAAACATGAGGAGATGTTTGAGATGCAGTTGTCACATAGCATTAAAAAAAAAGAGCCATATTGCAAGCCAACTTCCACACTAGGAATAAGAAGTCAGCTTTGTAGAAGAAAGCAAATTGTCCAATACTTGCCTCTTGCTCCTCTGAAGAGGATTTTGTAGTGCTTCTCTAGCCTCTTTGCCATATAGTTTGCATTTAGTATAGCAACCTCAGAAGCATGTTTCAGACCCTTTGCTCCCATTGTCTGAAAGAGGAATAATAAGAAGAAATAGATCTAAAAACAGTCCCAAGCAAGCTATGTGTGTTCTTCTCCTGGCAAGCATGATAGACAACAGCACCTTAATGCATCTGGCTCGTTTTAAGGCAGTCACACTGTTATTATACTTTTCCACACTACACACAGAAAAGCACTGGATATTACTTCACAGCAACTTTTGAGAATGACCCAAACCCTTCCTCAAAGTGAGAAGTTCTGAAGTTAATAGAAAAAAGTGAGCAGAACTCATGAATGTCATCAGCATGCTTGTAAGAACTACACACGCTGCCTGTCACCATCCTTAACGCCCAGGGGAAGAGAGTTCAGAGAGCTGCCAAAAAAGCTGTGTGTGCCGTCTCTACAGATTATCCCAGCAACTCAAACTCTGCTTGCTGGTGTCATGTCACAGATGATACTATGTCTTAACAAACACCAGAGCAAAATGAACACAGATGCACATATTTCTCTGTTAAAACACTGCAAAAGGACAGTGCTATAATTGAGGTGTGGCTGAACTCCTTAACACTGCACTTATAAGTTAAAGTGGCAAAGGAGGAAGACAAAACAGCCTTTGGGGTAGCTCCTTTAGATGGGAGAGTGTAAACTGATGGCACTTTGCGTTGTGAAGAAACAGTTTCTCTTAAAAATCTACTACAGTTTAAATACTCTCTCATAGTTGCAAGTGATTTTTACACGCAGCTGAAAAACCCCCATGGAAGTTGTATCAGCTTATATTTGCTCATTTCAAATTCCAGAAGAACTAGGCTCCCTGAGTGTGGAAGTTTCCATGGTTAGAGTATCAAACTGTCTACACGGTATTCTGAATTACACTGACATTACTTTCACCATTCCAACTCTTTCACTGAAAGCTTTAAATGTTTCTCAGAGTGCCAGCACATCCTCTTCTCAAGCTGAATTTGAATCTACACTCATCTCTGTGGGCTGAATACTTCCACGTATGATACCAAGTACTTGCAGGCTTATCACTAAATTGCAAGGCATTAAAAAAATTACATAGATCATGATCAAGTTGTTGCACATCCAGAGCCAAAACTAAGATCAGTTCTCAAATTCAGTAAAATCCCCTGGAATACAAATTCTTATTTAACAGACTTAGGAAAGTTAATTGTTACATACAGGTCAAGTATAACAATACCGCAGCATATAACCAAAAATATTCTTGGAAGAATACTAATTGCCAAGCAGCTTTTAAACATGAAAACTTTGATGGCAGAGCCAGTAGAAGGGTAAGCCTGATTGCAGCTTTCTGCCTTGTGCCTACTTGTCTCAAGAATTATTACAGACAAGAGACAGAAGAAATAACCAGGCTGCACAGATTGCAACAGATGGCAACAGGCTGTTCCATTGTCCTTCTAGAAAACAATGAGGGTCAAAGGATGTAAATAACATTTGACCATGCTGTAGTCATATGCATTTCAGCCTGTGTAAATATCTTAGGAGGAGCTGCTCTTAAACCTGTTCGTGTGGTTCCAGTGGTCCTCGTACTTGCTGAAACAGAAAGACCCTCAGCTGATACTCCTTGTAAAAGTCTACACACCTTGATATACACCCAGGAAATTGGCAATATAGCACTGGAACCCCAAGGTGCAGCACTGACAGTACCCAAAGGACATGCATCCTTATCCGTCTGTATTTTGATGACAGGGTGGGTGGGCAAGTAGGGAGCCAAATGTTTCTTCCTAAAACGAAAACATTGATTTTAGAACTTAAATATGTGTTCCTGTGTTACCATTTCTGGATAGTTTCAGCAGCAGCCTCTCCACCCTTCTTCCAAACACCATCCTTCAGGAAGCAGACTTCCTGTCTTCTTCAACAGAAAGTTTATTAACGTAACTGGTGACAATGGAGGATGGCACTCATTTTTCAACCTATCACAAGATACTCATGCAGCTATCCAAATAATTTAAGAATAACATTAGCTTCTTTTAAAGGAATATGACTGCCCTACTGGATAGATTAATGTAGTTTCACATACCACTTCTGCGTTCTGGGCTACAAACAGTATCAGCCCTCAAAGTCCACAGATCATCTCTTCATTTAGTCAGAAAACAGACTGCTGAGCGAGGTCTATCATACACACTAAAGGGACAACATAAAAGCCAGGGTTTGGGAATACATGTGAACCTCACCATTTATGAGATCAGTACATGACTATTCTGGAGAAGGACAAAAGTTTATGAACAACAGTAAACCTCTCACATTCATGGCTCTGTGCCTTTTAAAGAAAAGGGTAATAAAGAGATACTCACACTCCAATTGGTCCCATTCCTGGTCCTCCACCTCCATGGGGAATGCAAAAGGTTTTGTGAAGGTTTAAGTGAGAGACATCAGAGCCATAATCTCCAGGACGACACAGACCCACCTGTGAAAGGAATATTTTGTTTCAAAGTCTTCTTTACATGCCATTTTAAGACCTATTGTTTCATTCCAGTAAAATATGTGGAAAAGGATGCTACATAGAATCACAGAATTGTCAGGGCTGGAAGGGACCTTAAAGGTCATCTAGTTCCAACCCACCCTGCCATGGGCAGGGACACCTCCCACTAGATCAGGTTGCTTAGAGCCCCATCCAGCATGTTTTTTTCTTTTTCTTTAACATGACACATCATAAACAAGAATTGATGCAAACAATTTTTTTTCTGTAGGAATTCTTATTCATGTCTGTAAAGACTGTCTTTGGCAAAGATTAGGCAGACTAAGCCAATTTCAGTGAACAACTTGTACATCTTACAACACATTTGAGGGCAAAATCAGATAAAAGAGCATTATTTTCACCATCTATTTTTTATTACTGTTCTTGAAACCTCACCTCCTTCCCAAACACTGTGCTATCTTCTGATGCAGCTGTGTTACGGTCTGAACTAATACTATTGTGCTATTTTTATTCCAAGGAAATGTACACTCCCAGTTGTAATACTACCTAAGAGATTTTGTACCTGGGCATTCATATTTGCTCCATCTAAATAAACCTGGCCTCCATGTTTGTGAATCAGGTCACACACATCTCCGATCTCCTCTTCAAACACACCATTGGTGGAAGGGTACGTGATCATGATGGCTGCCAAATTCTCTTTGTGCTTGTCCACCTGGTGGCAGGGAGGGAGAGAGAGAAAAAAAAGGGTCATTTAGGTTCATAAAGCTTCTTAAGAGAAAATTTTTACCAAAATATGTAATTAAGCTCATCAAGTTTTTTACAGGTGAGGAGGAGGTCTATCAGCAGGTAGTCATTTATAGTCAGCAAAAGATACTGGGCTCTTTCCTTCAGCAACACCTATGGAAAAAAGTGTTTTCTCAATAAATCATAACTTTGAATCAGGCAAGAAGGCATGGGATTAAAAGATACATGTATAATAGTCACTTCTGGGACCTTAAGACAAGCCAAGTGAAACATCTGGCCTTCAAGATTATGTGATCTAATGACCATCCCCCTCATTTCAGCAATACAGTTCTATGACTACCATAAAAGCCGGCTCATACATATATTTTTGGAAACATGTCCTGCTAATCCACTAGATTCCCAAGATTCACTTGCAGCCACTCTACTCAAGAAAGTGAAAAAAGTTGCCTAGCAACACTTTCCCCAGCAGAGCTGGTCCTGAACTTCACGAAGGGAAGGCTGAAGTGCATTTTCAAATCCTTCACACTCATGAAAATGTTTCAAACATTTCCACTACTAGATGTAGACCAAAAAGGTCTGCTATAAAAGAGCCTACTGTTCTGAAAGATTCTTCAAACCACTCCTGTACCAAAGATCCTCAAATGAAAGGAAATCTCACAAGTATCACATGGCTAGTGCCTGTGTGAGAAAAAAAAAAATAATTACTTGGTCCTTTTCAAGCATGTATTCACTATTATTTCCCTATTTTCTCTCACAGAAAAATGTGATTCAGCTACCAACACTATAACCTGTGGAGAAGAAACAGCATTCCTGCCTTGAAAAATGAAAGACAATTAAATACTCACCATTGCTTTTAAATGGGAGATATCAATGCTCCCATTTTTATCCACTTCAATCGGCTGAATCTTCATCCCTGCCATTTGTGCACTTGCTGGATTTGTACCATGAGCAGATTTAGGAATAAGGCAAACCTTAGAAGGTAAAAAGAAGCAGAGGCTATAGTATAACTACTGAAAAAAAACTCAGTTAAAAAACTATCTTTAATGCATAAATCATACTTAGAACTGCAGTTCCAGAATACTATCTCAGATACGCAGATTTAAAATCCTTTCCTCTCACCTCCTTTTTTTTTAGAAGACCAACTTTTTTTTACAGTAATCAGTCTCCATAGGTACAATGACTTGAAAGGAAAAACTACCTAATTCCAACTTTCCACTACATCTTCAGCATTTTCTTCTGTATTCTATTCTATCCAAAACTAAAATATAGATAGACATATTTTGGCTATATTTAAGTTTCAGACAGCTACTTAACAGGCTCTATGCAGTTCATTTAAAAAGCAAAAAGAGAAGTAGTTTTACCTAAATGTAGCTTCTTTTTAGTGGTAGTTCAGAAAACGGAGCTCAGGATATTTCCAGATATTTGCTAGGAACTCCACCCCTTCTAAAGACAGTATTTTTTTCTCTAAAAAAAATTATCCTTTGGTTCTATTTAATGAGGATATTGAAACATTTGTCTATTATGATACTCTTGGAAGGATAAATTTAACTAATTTTTGTAAGTTACTTAAATTTAGCTGCATTAAAAAACTGACAGTAAGACACTGTTTTCATGAGAAACTGCACAATGGTCTCTTAACTCATACTCCATAGAAATGCTGAGACAAATGTTAATTACTTTAAATTTCTTCTAAGGAACTGGCCCATCTGACTCAGCACCAGGGTATTTGTTCTTCTTGCAGCAAACTGTAAATATTTTACTGTACAGCTGTGCTGAAAGAAAACATGGAGATGCCATGCCAGTACTGGAAGCACTGTGTCAGATCTCTAGTCATTCTGGCTGCATAGCAGAAATGTAAAATGAGTCTAGATTGTCATCCAGTCCTGCATCTGCAGCTGCTGGGTACAGACATTATTGATTAGGCAACAAAGTGGACAGATGTGAGCTGTCAATGTTGCTACTACTTTTCTACAAGGAGCACCAAATCCAAATGAGGCTGACTGAAAGAAGCTTGATTTGCCGGTTTTCTTACTTTCTCCAGCACTGGAAAAAACATCACTTTGATTGAAAGGGCAACATTTTATGGTCTTTCTTATTTTTTTCCCCCCCTTTTTTTTCCAAGATTATCTTGACTTAACTATAACATTTGAAATCTACTAAGTGTAAGTAAAGGCAAGCAGTCTGCAAGCTCTCTCTTTTGTGCAGTTAACCTCTGGATATTTCTCAGCATATAAAGGCCACAGGCACTCACAGAAGCCCAAGGATCTTGCACAGATAAGAGGAACAGCAAAGCATACATGGTTAATTAAAAGGTAACTGTCCAAGGAATAAAATTTCAACCTAATTTCCCTTCCACTGAGTAAAAGCACTCATAAAGCTTGTAATTGTAAAGAGTGGCCGATTTCCAGAAAGTTTGAGGTGATATGATTGACGGGGTTTTAAACTAGATATGAAGGAGGAGGGGGATGTGTCCAGACTAGCTAGACACGGCCATGGGTGCTATGGCCCAGCACTTATGGGGCAGCATCCTGCCATTTTTGAGAAGCAGAAGGTCTTCCAACCCCCAAGGGTGAAAACTATACACTCAATCCCCTCTGAAATATTTATATACCAATGCACCCAGCATGGGGAATAAGCAGGAGGAAGTGGAGATATATGTTCAGTTGCAGGGCCATGATCTCATTGCATTTACTGAGACATGGTGGGATAGCTCACATGACTGGAATGTTGTCATGGATGGTTATGTACTTTTTATGAAAGGCAGACCAGCAAGTTGAGGTAGTGGAATTGCTCTTTATATGCGTG
>JAAGNO010023825.1:0-18858 GCA_033439905.1 Ceryle rudis
TGGGGGGTGCAGAAAGTGAAAGGCTGCACCTGCCGGGAGGAGCAGCCAGGACAGGTGACCCCAAACTGACCAGCGAGAGATTCCATCCCATATATGTCCCATTCAGTGTAAATTTCAGGGATCAGGAGGGTCAAGTTCTCTTCCTTGCTGCTTCACTGGCTGGCATCCGAGGAGGACTCTGTCTGTTCTGCCTTTGATCCTGATCTGTGTGTTCCTGAATCCAGCACCAGAATCCAGCCCCTGCACCTGGTTCCCATCTGCCACTGGGCTCAGTCTAGGACTTTCCCAGTGCGGGCTCCACAGCATCAGTGGTGACAGTGACGTAATTGCCATTGTGGGGGGTTGGGTTCAATACTGATTTTGTATATATTTGTACATATTCCATACTATTATTATTATTTCCATTAAGGCTGTTCTAGTTCCCTTTTCTAATGGCCAAGTCTCTCTCCCTTATTCCCATTCTCATCCCTTTTGGGGAGGGAAGTTAACAGAGAGCATCTGTTACAGGTCTAAAGGGTTGCCCTGACCCTAAAGTGCAACAGACTTATTGGCACTCAACATGGGACATGATCAGAACTGTGATAGATTGCCCAAATAGTTCAAATTCGAGTTCACTCAGCTGTGAGAGCATCACCTTTTTTTTTTTTTTCCCCTCCTTGAGAGTCTTTAAGGATTGGAAACTAAAACAGACCGTTTAAATTGTGTAGTTTCTGAGAGCAGTATTATTTTGTGTCTTTTTAGGGTTTCTTTCCGAGTTAGTGCCATGCTGTTCCCCTACAAGCCGTATGCATTACGTTATTTTTTCTTGGTCTGACTGTTATCTGAAAGCTCCCGGTTCTGGGTGCTGGGTGAAAGCTGCAGCTTTGCTGTGGTGTTTATCACTGATTTATGCTGTGCTGAATGGGGCAGTGAGTGCATCTCTGTACTACAGGTGTTATATAGTGGAATTTTTTACTAAGAATACTTTTGGTTTTACTTGGGGAAGTTCTGCTTCTCCCTGGTATGCTAATCCAAGTCCTCTGGATTTTAGAACACCATTAAATTGTGAGGATTGTGGATGTAGTATTTTAGTATTTTTATTGTCATTGAACTTATTCTTAATTCCCTTCACTGTGTGGTGTCAGATTAGATATTGGTGCAGGTGTACATGCCAGGCAGCCACCTGAACTCGTAGAGTGTGTGCCGCCTCAGCAGCAGGCACTGCAATTACTTGGGCCCTGTGAAATGCTGTGACATGTTCTGCAGCTCTCCAGACTCCAGGAGGTTTTCTGACATGCGCTACAAATGTTCACGCTCTGCAAGCCCTTGCAACAAGCACCTCAGCTACTCAGACTCTGCAAGGCCCCCACCATGAGCCCTGCTGCTGCCCCAGCTCCCAAAACAAGCGCTGCTGCTGTTCCAACTCCCACAACAAACACCAAAGCTGTTCCAACTCTGATTATGAGCACTGAAGCTGTTTCAACTCCAGCGTCAAACCCGACAGCTACACCAACAGCCACTGTGGCCATTCCCACTCAATCCACTCCTGTACAAGTTGTCCCTGTGAGGAAAAGAAAACAAACCAGCCACATCCAGTGACAGAGTAGGGAGAGGGCACTTCTCGAGCTGAATCAGAGTATGAGTCGGAACCAGATGTGAAGCCTGAACCCCTGCAACTGGAAAGAAACATCTAACAAAAACAAATCACCCAGTGTGGTCAGATGATGACACAGCAGGTCCTTCTAAAGCAAATCCATCAGATGGGGAGTCATCAGATGCAGAGGTTACCACCAGACCTTTATCTATGAAGGAGCTGCAAAGGACTATAGCCGTCATGAAGGTGAGCCACTGACTACCTGGCTGCTCCAGTGCTGGGATAATGGGGCCAAGTCCATTGAAGTGGATGGTAGAGAAGCCAGGCAGTTGGGATCCCTGGCCAGAGATGGAGGCATTGACTAAGCACTTTGAAGAAAGAGCAACACCCTCAGCCTCTGGAGGCAACCCTTGTCAGCTGTAAAATCCAGGTACCCATTTAAGGAGGACATCGAATTCTGCCAGAGCTAATGGACCACTTCCAGAGGAGTCTGCTGCTGTGGGGCAGATGAAAATTGATAAAAAGGTGCCAGTTGCTACTGAAATGGTGCATCGATGACAATATTGTACCAACCGAGTCTCTGTAGCTCCTATCCAGAAGCTGATGCATCAACTAGAGGGTCAAAGGTGGTTAGCAAAACTCGAAAGGTGAGCTTTGGCAGTGGGTAAATAGGTAATCATAGAGCAAGAGCCCACCAGGATTGTGGGCTGCTGCTGGAAAGAGCAGGAGCAAGGTGGTTCAGTTGGCCCAGGGGAGAATACTTGTGCTACGAGAGGGTGTTTCCAGGCACATGAGCCACTGCAAAACCAAAGCCTGAAGCTTTAGTGAGTAATGTCAGTGCTAGCATGTTCATTTTCATGAAGAAGATGAAGCATGGATAGGTAAACAACCAAGCAGGTTGTTTGGCTACAGCTGTGGGGGGTAAAAAAGATTTTGAAGATTTTTGTCTCTTGGTTTCTCCTGCAAGAAAAACACTGGAAGGAAACTTCTTCTTGCAGAGCTCCAGTTCATCTGCAGTGCTGGGGCTGTAGAAAGGCCATGGTCACATACATGAATGTATCCATGCCATCCTGGGATGGGACACATACTTTGCTATTCCCTGAGCATAAACGGGGTGGATTTCCACTGAGAGATTCAGACAGGTGAACTTCCAGAGCTAAGCCATACAGCTGACTATTTTAGCTTTTCCTTTTTGGCCATGTAACGAACAATATGTTTTCTTTTTTACGTTCATAGTCCACCTAAATTAGAGTTAACCACTGCCACTGGTAGCTTTTAGAATACAGTAGGTGTTCAGCTTCCCTTGTTTTATCCAGAGCAGGTGATTAAATTACTTCTTCACTTGTGTCTTCTTGATTTGTTTACACTGCCTGTGCATATTTCAGCCAAGCAGCAAATGAAAATTTGATGTGCATTTTAAAGATAAAATTTGGATTTTCTTTAATTTTCAGAGTTGTTGCCAACCACAGTTCCTGGGAATGAATGGCTGGAGGGAGACGCTGGTCTTTGCTCTCTGGCCACTCCTCCTTTTCTGACGAGGTCCGACAGGCAAGATGATGCTGTGATGGAGTTGGTTGCTTGAGCCTACCTAATATATCACAGAATCACTGGAGTTGGAAGGCATCTCTAGAGATCACCTACTGCAACCCCCCCACCAAAGCAGGTTTGCTTAGAGCACGTTACACAGAGTCGCATCCAGATGGGATTTGAGTATCTGCTGAGAAGGAAACTCCACAACCTCCCTGTGCAGCCTCTTCCAGTTCTTCATCACCCTGACAGTAAAGAAGTTTTTCCTCACCTTTAGATGGAACATCCTGTGTTCCAAATTGTGCCCACAGCCCTTTGTCTTGTCACTGGACTCCACTGAAAAAACGTCCAGCTCTATCCTCCTTGCACCCACCCTTTATATAGACATTGATAAGGTCTCCTCTCGGTCTTCTCTCTTCCAGGCTAAACAGCCCCAGGTCCCTCAGTCCTTCCTTGTAAGAGAGATGCTTCAGTTCCCCAGTCAACTTTGTTGCCCTCCACTGGACTCTCTCCAGTAGTTACTTGTCTCTCTTGAACTGGAGATCCCAGAACTGGACACAGTATTCCAGATGTGGCCTCACTGGGGAAATGTAGAGGGGGAGGACAACCTCCCTTGACGTGCTGGACACGCTTCTCTTAATAGACCGCAGGATACCATTGGTCCCCTGGCCACAAGGGCACATTGCTGGCTCATGGTTAACTTAGTGTCTGCCAGGACTCCAAGATCCTTCTCTTCATGGCTGCTTTCCAGCAGGTCTACCCCTAACCTATATTGATGCATGGGGTTGTTTCTCCCCAGGTGCAGAGCCCTACATTTGCCCTTGTTGAACCTCATTAAGTTCTGCTCTGCCCAACACTCCAGCCTGTCCATGTCACACTGGATGGCATCACAGCCCTCTGGTGTGTCAGCCACTCCCCCCAGTTTTGTATCATCAGCGAATATGCTGAGGCTACACTTTGTAATGCTGTTTGCAGTTTACCATGAGTCTGGAGATCATGGTGTCTCTGTAGGTATTTGTTTAAGCCTCCTCAGGCTCATTTTCCAGAGTAGCTGGTTCTTTTCCACATCCTTTTTTCCCTTTGTAGGGGTGCTCTCTGCATCCTCTCCTTGTTGGGCAAATCTGCTGGAGACTGAGCAGAGCCAGAGGCTTCCTGAGGATGCTTTGCAGAAGAGTTTCATTCTCTCCAGTTCTCCATCACTGTGGGAGAAAAGGAAGCCCATGGAGAAGCTTTTCTGTTTTACTTTGCCCCAAGTTGTCCGAGGCTGTGGTCCTACTGGTATGTGAACCATGTCTGACCTTTCTTTTGGTGCTTCCATTCTAGAAAAAAATCACATTTCCTGCAGGAAAACAAGGGGCAAACCAAGGTGTAGCGATGGAGTTGCTGTTTCTCCTGGAGTTTCCAGTTTCTCCTTTTCCATGGGGTGAGCTGGGTGAGCAGTCCAAGGGTGACCAGGAGGTTGCCTTCTTGTTACAACTTTTCTCTTGGTTTGTGCTTGATGATTTGAGGGTTGTTAAGGAAAAAAGATCATGATTTGGAGGGAAGAGGACGTGGGAGGAATGGAGGAAGCTTATTGGGTATAAAACCGTATGGAGATTCCCAGTCTTCTACTACAGCTGCAGGAATTGCAGCTGCATGTGTGGGCACTGCTGCAAGTAGTTGGATCTTCAGTTTAATCCATCTTTGCCATTAAACTGGATTGAAGCTTCATGGAGAGCTGACCAAACCAGCTCGATTCTTATCCCTTTACTGTGCTGACATTAAAAAATGAATAAAAAACCTTCAAAGCACACTTCCAGTCCTTACTGGGAGGGTTGGGTGGGGGCATGCTGCTGCTTGAGAGGAAGAGGAGGGGAGCAAGCAGCAGCTTTGGGATGTTTTCAAAACCATCGAGTTGCAGGATGTAGGGAAAGTGTGAAATGGGAGGCTGCTACCAGCTGTACCAGCATGGAGCTGGTGGCTGCTCTGCAGGGTCAGCCCTGGTGTGTGGCTGCTTTCTGGGAAGGACACAGTGGGTGACATGTGCCTGGCTGGTGCAGGGGCTTTCCCATCCCATAGTGCCCCATCAGTGAGCACCTTCACTCCTGGGGAAAGGGGGTTACGCTGGCTTGGCTTCCATTGGCCAGAGTGATGGGCTGAGGATGAAGCACATTGTTTTCTCTTACAGCTCCTCCTGGGATGCAGAGAGGAAGCAGGTTTGACTCTTGGGGCATCATCTTTTTTGGTGGCACCACATGAAGGAATCTCATCAGAAGGTCTCCTAGGAGCCTCAAGATCACCTGAGCAGTGAGATCCACAGGTAAGGATGCTCGAGTTTTATGGCTTCAGATATTCCCAGCCCTGGGTCAAATCGCTGGCAGCTCCTGTGTCTCCAAGCATCAGATGAGTGTGTTTGGTGTGTGTTGGGCTCATGGCAGGGTTTGGGGCATGAGGACTCCCGGGTTTGTAATCATCAGCCAGTCTCAGCATTTTGTGTGACCTCAAGCAACACCATGGGAATTTTGCTCTGCTGCAGAGGTTCTGCCATCTACTCTGGCTCATTTGGAAGAGGAGTGCTTCTCTCATTTCCTTCTTGATTTTTATACTTCAAACTTCCTTGAAAATGGAGGAAATGAAACCATAGGGCTTTTTTGTGAGTGACATGGGAAGAGCTCATTCTCCTTCCAGAGAAGAAATGAAATTTAGGGTAAAGGCAGAAATAACATCTCCCCAGTCACTTGTGCTGCCTGCAGGGTTTTGTGGGTCACTTGGTCTGGCAGGTGGAGGGGAACCAACGCTGTGATGTTCCTTGGTGGAGTGCTTAGTGTGCTGTACTCACACGGTTCATCTCCTGCTGCAGAAGGTCCTATTGGTGCCAGTTCCTGGAGTTGCAAGGCAGTACCTGTTGATCCCACTGGACAGGGTTCTGTTGCAGGGCTGAATCTTTTCCTCATAGTTTTGAACCCTTTCCCAGCTAGGTAAATCCAGGCAAAATGTTTTCCCCATTAGTGGCTGGATTTACTGTGGGCTCAGAGGTGCATGAGGACCCTGGGAGAGGGGCCACATGGTGTGGGAAGGGAGATGGAGAGCCTTGTAGATGAGAGTGAGGAGGAAGGGGAGCTCCCTGTTTGTATTGCCTTGGAAATGTGGATTTTTGTCTCTGCCTTGGCAGTTGTGGGAAAAGCCATTTATGCTGGCTTGCACAGGTCCCTGTGTCCAGATGGGTCTGGGTTGCACCCTGCATGCTGGGTTTGCCAGAATCCCAAGCAGCCCCAGGAGATCCAAAGATCTGCAGGCAGTGGGAACTGAGCGTCCTGTGTCCCACCTGAACAACATGAGGAGCTGGGTATTGGTGTCCCAAAGCAGGACTCAGCATCTGGGGACATGTTCATCCTCACCTTGGGATGCAAGAGGAAATAACAGCACCTTCTTCTTCTCCTGCAGGAAGCACACCCCTTGGCTCCTGTTGAAGCCCCAGTGCTGGGTCCTGGATGAAAGTGAGGAACTAGAGGGACATAAGAGGAATAGGTGCCATGCAGGGGAGCACCACCCAGATGGTGGCTTTTCTCCAGCCCCGCCAGGCTCGGGGGCATGGCTCTGCAGGCAAGAACCGTTCCCCCAGGTCACCAGCTCTGCTGCCTGAAACGCTTGCAGGGGTTTTGCTGCTGGAACTGTGCGGAGGAGTCATGGTGCAAGGGTTGTCCTCAGTGCTGGCTTGTCCCTGAGAGCGGTGGGAGAGCCAGGAGCTGTGTGACCCTTGGTGGAGGCCAGTTCCTCCCGGCATCCCCCTCCCTGCCTGCCCGGTCCCCGTAGTTCCTCCTTGCTGGGAAGCTGTTTGTGAGTGCATGGCCCGGGTTGTAAGTGCTGAGATCAGTAAGCAAAGTGCCTGGCCACGCTCTCTGCCTCCATGTGACTGCAGTTTCCGTTAGCTCCTTCCGCAAAGGCTATATTAGTGCTCTGAGAGAGAGCGGGTGGGAGAGAAACCCAGCAGGTTGCACCTACCCTTGGCCTCAAGAGCCCCGCGCGTGCAGCCGGAGGGGCTGCCGACTGCAGGATGAGTTGTGGCAAACCTTGCACGCCGCCCCACGCGGTGAGTAACTGCCCCCCAGTACCTTTGCTGGGGGAAAACCCTACTGGGGTTTTTCGAGGAGCCTCCCTTGCCAGCTTGAAGATCTGTGGTGGCTGGCTGTTGCTAATGCCCATGCTCAGAAGAGCTGTGGCTGCGTGGGCTGGTGCCTGGGTTGGTGTGCACCATGGGGAGCACCCTGGGTGCTCCCAGACCTCTCACATGTGGGCTGCTCGGCAGGGCTGCGGGAAAGGGTTTCCTGCTGGTCCTGCTGCCCGCTCTCCTTGGTCGGACAGGCAGCATTCCCGCAGCCCCAAGGAGAAGCGTGGGAGGATGGAAGCACTTCAGATGTTGGGGGAGGCCAGTGCTGGGTGGCAAAGAAAGGCTGAGCTGGGTGAATGAAAGTGTGAACTTCTATGGAGGGGTTCAGGGACCAAAGGTGAGCTGGAGCCAAAGACTATTTTCTGGGTGCAGCAAGGATACAGCAGGGTCTCTCTTCTACCACTGTGCCTGGGTGCAAGGTACTGCTGGAGACCAAGGGCTTGGGAGGGCACAAGCCGCTGTGTGTTAGCTCCAGCCCAGGGAAGGGGGGCTTCCTCTCCATCCCCACCAGATTAATAAATGCCACTTTGATAACACACCAGCTTAATGCTTTTGGCTGTCCTTAGGAAGGAGACAACCAAGACTTGTCCTCCTCTCCCCCTGTGCTGCGAGGTTCTGGCTACCTGGGTTGCCAGAAATAACCCCCCATTTCTTCTTCAAGCACTAGCAGTTATGAAAACGCTGCTTGCCAGGCCCTCACCGAGACCTTGCTGCTCATTTGCCTGAGATTCAGCTTTTCCCCAGATGCAAATGCCGTCAGCTCTGGTTCCACCAAGTTAGTAAAGGGGCACCTCGTGCTGGAGAGCCTCCACTTCCCTGGGATGACCTCCAGCAGGGATGGGTACTGGAGGGAGCTCAATGGTGACTGGGTCGGTGTTTCCTGGGGGAGTGTTTGGTGCCAGAGGGGGGAATGTGGGGCCCGGCACGGGGGGGAAGCCTCTGCTTGAGGGTTGCTGTTCCATGGTACTTGCAAGCAGCTGTGCAGTGACAATGGTGCCTTTCCCACATGTGCTGCCCCATGCAGGGACCAGGCTGACATGTCCCTGTCCCTTCTCTTCTGCCCACCAAGCTCACCTTGGTGGATCCCTGTGAGGGCTCCTGATGGGGTGGGTGGACTCAGTGCTGGAGGTCTTTGTTGTTTCTCCATGGGCAGCTCATGGTGGCCCAGGTCTCTATGATATGTTGGGAGCCCATCACCTCTGGGTGACTCTTGGAGACACAACGAGATCTGTGCACCTCCCTGCAGGCAGCAGCCATGGGCAGGAGGCTGGCCATGCACAGGGATCATTGCTGCCATGATGGGCTCCCTGGGAGAACCTGGGCCTTTTGAGAAGAGCAATGTGCAGCTTTTGACCTTCTCACCTGTCTCCCTCTCTGCAGGAGTGCCACCACTGAGATGGAGGCCCCACTCCCTGGTCTCTCCCTGCTTCTGGTCCTCTTGGCAGCAGGATGGGGAAGCGAGGAAATCGCAGCCTGGGCAACATCTCCTGGTGGCTGTGAGCTTGTAAGTCCTCTCCTGCAAACCCTCACCCTTCTGACTGCTTCTTTCCACCCTGCAAAGCCCAGGTGCCTCAGCATCTCCAGACCTCCCCCCTCCCAGTGACTGGCTTAGCTTAAGGGGTGGACTTGGTGCTGAAGCTCTAATCATAAAGCCACCTCCTCCATTCTTACTCTGCTCCCCAAAGTTCTCCCTCCTCATCTGCCACCTCTCAAAGTGGCATTATGTATCCACTTTTTCCTTTAGGTGCAGAGCACTGCAAACTGCGCTGGGAGGTGGCTGAGCTCCATCCCAGGAGATATTCAAAGTGATATAGAGGAGCTGTTGCTTGATGACAACACTATCCAGGTTCTGGGCAATGCCTCCCTGCTCTCATACCACCAGCTGCGGCATCTCAGCTTGCCTAAGAACTGGCTGGAGCTCATTGAGCCTGGCACCTTTCTCAGCAGCCAAGGCCTCCATGTGCTCTCCTTGGCAGACAACCTCCTCTTCACTAACTACTCGGTGACAGCAGCTGCTCTTTCTGCTCTGCCAGCCTTAAGGACACTGGATCTAGCTGGAAACCGCCTCACCGAGGACATGGTATCAGTTTTGATCTGGAACCTGTCCTCCTTGGAGTCCTTGTCTGTGGCTAGAAACATCATCATGAGGCTGGACTCATCTGTCTTCACAAACCTGACACAGCTCTTGGAGTTGAACCTAGAGAAGAACTACATCTTTGAGATTGATCAAGCCTTTGAAGGATTACAGAGGCTGCAAAGGCTTAACATAGCTTACAACTACCTCCCCTGCATAGTCGAGTTCAGCCTGACACAGCTCAGGGTGCTAAATGTCAGCAATAATGTCATTGAGTGGTTTCTGGCCCTGGAAAGCGATGAGATCTTTGAGCTGGAGGTGCTAGACCTGTCCCACAACCACCTCCTCTTCTTCCCTGTGCTGCCCCGGCAGAGCAAGCTGCACTCCTTGCTGCTGAAGGACAACGAGATGAGCTTCTACCAACGCCTTCCCAATGGCACATCCTTGGCGGATATCACGGTGCAGTTCTTGCTCATTGATGGCAACTCCACCAACGTCACAACGGTCAGCCTCTGGGATGAGATCTGCCACAGCAACCTTTCCTCCCTGCGCCTCCTGGACATGAGTCAGAACCAGGTTTGGTACCTGCCGGAGGGCTTCCTGGCCCAGATGCCCTCCCTGACCCACCTGAAGCTCAACCACAACTGCCTGGAAACTTTTCAACTGTCAGAGGGGGACCCCTTAACCATGCTGATGGAGCTGGACCTCAGCCAGAACCGTCTGGTGGAGCTGGAGGTGGAGATGGGCTCTGGGGATGTCCTTTCCAACCTTCATCTCTTCAACCTCAGCACCAACAGGCTGCGAACACTTCCTCCTGGGGTTTTCACCTACACCAGGAAGATCACTACTGTGGACCTCAGCCACAATCGGCTTGACCTCTGTCCCCAGCCAGCTGTTGCAGGTGAGGTGGAGAGTCCCCCCTGCGTGGACATCAGGGGTGTCGAGACCTTGACTCATCTCTCCTTGGCCGGCTGTGGTCTGCAGGGACTGGGCGGTCACCCCTTCCAGGGGACATCACTGATGCATTTGGACCTTTCTGACAACCATCAGGT
The DNA here is from genome assembly GCA_033439905.1 of Ceryle rudis. Taxonomy (NCBI): domain Eukaryota; kingdom Metazoa; phylum Chordata; class Aves; order Coraciiformes; family Cerylidae; genus Ceryle; species Ceryle rudis. Next base: position 10,374 of record JAAGNO010023825.1, read on the forward strand.
ACTGTCTGGGGACCTGAGGTGGCTCCAGGACCTTGCTCTGACACTGCGGGTGTTGTCTCTGAGGAACACCAGCCTCTCCTCCACTGTGGTGGACTTGTCTGACTTTAACAGTCTCACGTTCTTGGATCTTTCGGGGAACTCCTTGACTGTCTTCCCCACCTCGCTGGGTGTCCTGAAGCTGCACAGCCTGGACCTGCGAGACAACTGCCTCTTGGCTCTCCCACCAGATGCTGCACAGATGCCACTGGGGAAGAGCCTGCGAGAGATCTACCTCAGCCAAAACCCCTACAACTGCTGCACGCTGAGCTGGTGGGATTCCCTGCAGGAGGTCGAGGGGTTGCACATCCCCGACAGGCAGGAGGTGACCTGCAGCTATGCCTCCCGCACACTGAACCCCAGAGCACTGCCTGAGCCTGTCCTGCAGAGTTGTCGCTGGCAGATGGCCAACATAACGCTCCTCTACCTGGTGCTGGCTCTGCCCACCTGCCTGACACTCCTGGTGGCCTTTGCTGTTGTCTTCCTCACGCTCAAGCAAAAGCTGCTGAAAATGGTGAAAAGTCAGTGTGGGGTGTCCAGCCCTTACTGATGGCTGAGGGGGGAGGAGGGAGGGCTCAGGAACAGTGAATGTGAGCAGGTTGTCAGGATTACAGATGATAACCCTTCTGAGGTGGGTGCGATGGAGACTTGATGGATGGAGGATCAGGGGCTGCTGGGACAGCTGCTGTCCCTGCTATGGATGCCCTAAGGGTACCTGAAAGGTTCAGGCCATACCTGGTGATGGAGCTGGGCATTCTCAAGAGAAAGAAAACTTCGGCTGGTGTTGGTGAGAGCCAAGCAGACACAACACCAAACACATCTTGGCCAAAGGGGCATGGACAGTTTCCCTCAGTGCTGGTTTCCCCTGCCTGCCTTCAGGCAGTTCCTTTTATTTATTCACCCTTGCAGCCAACTCTCTGCTGCAAAACATCCTCCAGATATGCAACTAACCTCACAGATTGCCCCGGGCTGGAGCAACCATCACCCGGGCACTGCGAAGAAGGGTCTCTGTGGCCACAGTTTCCCGGATTGCTCTTGCTGGCACTGGCAAACTTGCAAGCAGCCCTGGGCAAGCACGTGCAGTCCAAGCTGCAATGATGTAAAATATTGATTGAAAAAGAGGAGAATAAATTATATCACTGGTAATATTTTATCATCAATTTCTTCTACTTCAGCAACTTCTGGATTAAACAGATGCAAAGGAGATAAAATAAGAGAAACCCTTCCTTCTTGTTTTGCAAGCCCTGCTCTCGCGCGCTATCGGCTCCAGCAGCATCAGGGGCTTTCCTCCAGCCAGCCCCAGTTACAGCGTGTTTGAGCTCTCCTGCACCAGCAGCGCACTACCTGGGGAAGTGCAGCTTTGTTCCTTGGAGGGGTACTGTGGGTGGAAATGAGAAGTGGTGGTGGTTTGTGCTCACTCCAAAGCCCTGCTGAGAACCGGAGCAGCTTTATTCCTGTGGCACTGTCAGGATTTTTCCGGTGAAACGTGTCCGAGTTCAGTGGGAAGGTGGGGTGTGGGGAAGTGAGCACCAGTGCTGGTATGGGCACACCGAGGGCTTGGCCTTGCTTGGACTTGGATGAGCTCAGTGGGGTGATGTGGGATTTGCTGGGGACTTGAGCCCTCATGGCCAGCCCCGGTGTCACTCTACCTTACACTGGAGCTGTCCTGGGAGGCGGTGGAGGGCAATGCCCACGGCTGGCACGGGGCCAGGAGTGATGCTGGGGGATGGTGTGGGCAGGCGCAGGCAGCAGGAGCCAAGGCTGGCAGCATCCTCTCCCACACAGGTGCGAGGACAAGGACTGGGGTCACTGGAGAGGCTTTTGTGGCTGATTGCCATGCCAGGCTGGAAAAAATGGCCCAGGTCAGACCATGCTGGACCAGCTGGCAGCACCACTGGGGCTGAGTGCTGGCAAGGCTCTGGAAACCCAGCTGTCAGATCTGTCTCAGAAAATGGCTGATTTCTCGCTCGATTTTAGACTGAAATAGCCCAAATCGGGCCCCAGATGGGGAATCCCTCAACCTATTTTGGCCCTTCTTTTGCCTGTAAGTTGCACACACGAGGGACAACAGTAACCTACAGCTCTGTCTCTGCAAGGTCCTCCATCTTCTGGGCCAGCACCGGGTACCACAGCTTCATTTCAGCATCTCTGCTGGCAGGGTGAGCTGGGTGCCCTAGGGAGCACCCCTCTCCCTGGGCCAGTGTGGGTGCTGGGTGCTTCCTCCACCACCATGGCTGCTGCTGCTTCTCCTTTCAGCGGGGGGTGTGGGGTGCAGCCATGGGCGTGTATGTGGGTGGGAACCCGGGTGTCCGTCACTGCCTGGGACATGGACAATAGTGGGTGTTCTTGCTCATACTGAGGCAGTGTTTGGGATACTCAACACTCCTCCATCACAGGAGGTGTCAGCACCCTTGCCCGAGCATGGGCATGGTGCCCAGAAAGCCAAGGCTCACCTGGAGCTGCTGTTCATCATCTTTGCAAGGTCAGGGTGATCTGGGGAGGTCCTCAGTGACTGCAGAAAGGCAAAAGTTGTACCCGTCTTCAGTAATGGCCAAAAGGACATCCTGGGGAGCAACAGGGTTTTCCCAACCTTCAGTTTGGGCAAGACCATGGAGTGTGCTTTCTTAGATCACGTTTCTAGAAGAGAGGCCGGGAGCTGTCAGCATAAACTGACCAAGGGTAAGTCATGCCTGACCAACCTGCTGGCCTCTCACAATGAAATGGATGGATTTGTAGGCAAGGGGAGAGCAATGGGTACCATTTACCTCAACGTCAGCAAGGCTTTCAATACCATACCCTGCAATGTTCTTGCGTCCAAGCAAGGATCTCATGGTCTGGATGGGTAGGCAACCAGGTAGGTAAAAATCATCTGGATGATCAAGCACAGAGGGTAGCCACTTAGTAGAATGTGCTCTACCAGGAGGTTGGTGAGAAGACACTGGGGGTCTGATATGGGATCAATCCCATTTGATGTCTTTGCCCGTGATCTGAAGGAGGCCGTGGAATGCCTTCATGTCACAGATAAACCCAAATTGAGGAGACCAGCTGATACTGTGTAGGGCTGCTGTCCTGAAGGACCGGGGTGGACTGGAGGAATGGGCCAGCAGGAACCTCACAGTCCAGAGAGGTGATTACCCCACTCAGCACTTGTTAGACTTCATGTAGACCTCATCTGGTGAGGACAGTCATGTCTAGGGAGAGGTCTGCAGGCTGTATCCTCCAAGCTGCCAGGATGAAGCTGGGTGTAGACTGGCCTGACCCTAGGGCAGGCTGGGTGTGGAGGAGAGGTCCCCACAGGTCCCCTCCCACCGAAGTGGGAGGTCTTTACATGCTGTTATGTCACAGTTTTTGACTGGAAACAGGGCAAGGCCTGTGCCAGAGATCTACACACCCCTTCCCTTCCTGGAAGAGCTGAGTCAGGCTTCACATTTTTTTTAAATTTTTGGCAAGTGAGGCATCAGCTTCCACTTCTCTGAACTGAAGTCTCCCTCATCTCCAGTGGTGATGAAATGCAGTGGTTTAATTGACACTCAGTTTCAAATTTTTCACAGAACTGACTGTAATTTCAGGGTGTAGGAGGAGAACTCTTCCAAACACCAGCTTCTGTTCTGTGATACGATGATTTATTGCTAAAATTTATAGGTTTAAATTAATTTGTGGTTGTGAGAAGGAAGACAGGAACTAGTCTTGGAGGCAATTTACAACTCTTGTTCGTTACCTTGGGCATGTTTGTTGAGGTCTCTCAGCTCAGGATGAAGGGCCACCCCCCTCACAACCATCACAGCCACCCAGGTTCAGAAGGTTAAAATCTGAGAAGCTTTTGGAATTGCATAATTTCTAAAGAATCCTAAACTCAGTCCTCCAGTTCTTACAAGAGCAGGATTTGAGTACTACAAACCAGCTGACGTAAAGAGCGGGATTAAAAACTTCAGTGGCATAAGTAAAATATTTGCTTGCAGAGACTGATTTATCGGTGACCATTAAAACATTATGTGGAGGACCTTCTGCTGCAGCTTTACTTGTCACACCAGGTTCTCCCATAGCATGATTTCAAGTGAGCCAGAAACTGTAGTCTGATGAGGCAGCAGGGCTAAAGGTTTTGCTTTACTCTAAAACCACTGCCAGCCTTTGTGCCCTTCTACCACACTATTTTTTTCTGGATAGTTTAAGCACATTTTCCCAGAACTGAACGCTTACTGAGAAAGCATCATCTAGTTGTACAGGGAAGCAAAACACCTCACTTCAGCAGTTTGAAATCGCTGCATTTTCAAAAGTACTTTTGAGACTTTATTTTCTAGATGTTCCATTTCTTAAATACAAAGATCTGTATTGTGTAAGCTGAAGCTGGAGACTGAAGCATAGCTCAGGAAACGCAAGTAGTATCTTCAATGCAATGTTGATTTATCCAAAAAGACCAATATATATTTAACATGCCAGCAAGTAATAATAAATACTATACATATACAATAAAGCTTTAACATTGCTTTCAAGATGTAAATATTTAACACTTCATTTTCAGACGAAGATGAATAGAAATCACAGCAAAGCAAGCTGGTGAGGTTTTCAGCCAAAGCTGACTGAAATGTGAACGAACAAAAGATTAAATACTTCAAAATTCTTTTAGGCACTTATACAGAGAAAAAGACTAAAACCATTCAGTAAGTTCAGCTGCCTGATTTCCATTTCATCAAGTCTGTCATTTTAAACAAAGTTCACTGACACATGGAGTTGTTGTAGCTCCTTAGGCCTTGGGTTCTCCGTAGCCAATGTAATGTCCATCAGTTGCATGAGCTGAGAATGATGCGGTAGAGTACGTACGCTGGCATCATTTTCTCTGTTAGGACTGTGACATCTGCCTCTGAACTCCCTATCCAAGATATCTTTGTCCGGAATCAGAATTCTTCATCTGATTCCACATCCCAGCCACAAGACTCCAGTGGCTCATCCTGTGGAAACTCAACCTCAATGTCGTAGATGAAATCTGGGTCATCCTTCTTCTTCCTGTTCTTTTCAAAGAGCTCATCCATGATGCTCTTCCTTTTGGCTAGTTCATTGTCATCTAGTTTGTTCATATCCTCTTCTGGGTCAATGGTCTCTTCCTGATGGAACTTTTCTAAGCTCTCAGCCAGGCTCTCTCCTCCCAAATGACCTTTCAGCAAATGGTACAGCTTCTGTAGCTGATGCAGTGAGACCCCTTCGAGGTAGGCCTTGTGCCGAGGGTTATTCTTCAGCTGCTCAGCAGCCATGCTGCAGTCTAAAGGGAAAGCCACCGTGAAGACTTACAGCTGCATGCAGATCTCTTCCCATAAACAAATCCCTTCTCCCAAACAAGGACAAGCAAGACCTCCAGACTTAGCAGAGTCACTACTCAGGATATAACCTTGGGCTCCTCGTGGGAGGCAGTGTAACCCTAAACCAACCCCTCTTTGCACTTCCCCTTTGTTGGTAAGAAGCAACCCAGTGGTTACTAAAAATGCTGTTACCAACTAGCTGTTCCTCTCACTGCCTCTGGAGGGGACTTTGGGAATGCTGCAAGTAACGTACCGCACCTGAGAACTCAGAGAAATTTCTGACGGGCATGATGCGCTGGCGAGTCTTGTCTTTGCTGTCGTCTTTGTAGATGAGGATAATGGACGGAGGCCGAAAGCAGATGCCGCACTTCTTTGCAATGTAAGTCATTACAGTTGCTGCTGCTGACTAAGCTGAAGGGTGGTCAGCTTTATCAGAGGTGTCCTCAGCAATGTCAAAGCTCACTGAAAAACAGGAAAAGAGGGAAAGAAAGTGAGAGCGTCTCTTGGTACTGCTCTTTTTAGAGTGACATGAGTTCAGCAAAAAACATGCAGCCAGGGTGTAAGTCTCCCTGATTTCAGCAGAAGCTGAACGTGTCCCTGTGTGTCCTGTGAGCTAGGTGCCAGGGTGCAGAGTGAATTCCAGCTGCTGGTCTGCACCTTTGCCACTACTCGGCCAGGATTACATATCACACACAAATTCATCTTTTAGTCTACCAGCTAAGTCAAGTCCTACACAGGCAAACTGTACCTAGAAGATGTGTGGTTTATACTGACTCCTTTTTTAAAGCGAAAAATGTCATAAACCAGTAAATCAATGTATTACAGTTTCTTCACAAACAACATTCACTGCATCTTATATCCATCGCTCTGGAAAGACAGGAATGGCTTACCTACTAAACCCTTTTCTGCTCTAACCACCAGGCTTTTAACTTCCTATTGCCTGACAGTTCATATGAAGGTTCCAGCTGCGACTTCAAGGAGAACCTGATTTTTCAGTATGGATATAAGGATACATATTTGCTATAAGCTTGTTTGAGTATATTGGAAAAAAATCTTCAGAAAAATGCAGATAAAATGGAAGTTTGAAATGTCTTGGAACTCCACAATTCCACAAAATTAAATCTGACTGTTGCAAGAGATGCAACAAAGACAGAATTCTATTACAGAGACCTGTCTATTAGACATATTTGCTTTGAAAAAATACAAGTGCATCCATATGGTTCAAATATCCTTTATTTGTCTCCGTTTCTGTCACAAACCAGTGGATATCATACTCCTTATTTCACTTGGTAAGGGAGAACCTTGCATCCACAGTGTCGACGTAGGTAACACTGGAATTCTCCCCCTTTTTAAAAAGATTTTCAAAGGAGGGGTACCTAGTCAGTTTTTGTAAAGGTTTCTTACAGTTTCAGAGTGATCTCAGTATAGCAGCATATCTGTAACCTGTGGCAGATGGGATAAAGAGAGAGGAGAGATTTGGGAATGAAGACAAAAATAAACTCCTTATTTGGAAATGATGAAAATATAAATTCATTTTAATGAGGGGAGATGATGTTCAAGTGTTTACTCCTTCTCAAGATAAAATACACCATCAGTGAAACTGAAAAGCTGAGACTTTACAAGGGACAAATGGAAACGCTTTTTTACACACCACATTGCCATTAGTAGAGCTGAAGTTATAGAACATTCAAAGGTCAGGAATGAAGATTTGAAGATGCTGAGCTGCTGCATGTGCACAGAGGAATCGGGACCTTCTGTCATTCTTAAAAGGTGGAAAAAGGGGGTGAGAGGGAAGGAAGTGCTGACCGACCCATTCAACGTAGGGCTGCATTTATACTGATAGCAAGAGCATACTGTATGAACTAGAATTTCATTTTAAAGTAAGGACTGCTAAACTCGCAAGTATTGGTGCGCCAGTCAGCTACTGCATGAATGAGGTTAGGAAGTTAATTCCTTTTTACTCTTCTCTGAAGCACTTTGTCTTGCAACAGGAGAGGAGGAACATCACTCTGCCTGGCAGCAACAACTTCTCTTTTTCTGCCTTGTCAACATTTTGTCTGTACCCAAAGTGCTCTTGAGAACTCCTCAGCGTCAGCCCTGCCCTTGGCTCCATCTCCTTTTTGAGTCAGATGAAATATCAGAGGAGATTTACAGATCCAAATCTGCTGCAGATCCTCTTTCCCAGCTTACTGTACAACACTGAATGCACGTTATTTTTCATTTGGTTTTAAATAAGTGAAAATATGCCGAACGTGAAGGTCATCTCCTTCTCTTTCTGGCCTACAGACTGGAGTAAGGCAAAGTTACAAATTACACCCTGAAAATTAATGTATGTCTCTCCATCAAGAGAAAAATGCTCTAATCTTTAAAAGCTACTTCAAAATTGAGTTGAAACTCTTCCTTCTTTGCTAAAAACCACAGCAATGTTCTCAATACTGAAATTAACTACAGCTGCTCTACCTTTTGCTTTTAAATAGTTCTATGAGCTGGGGAGAAAAGCAGAAGTCGAATTTAAAGAGCCACTTTCACTGTCTTAAAACAAGAAATGATACTTCGAGGTGAACCGAAAAGGCTTTTTGAAGGGTCACTGACAACCAGAGCGGGCCTCCATCTCTGAGGGGCAAGTAAACCATTAGGTGAGAAATACAAACGTGGGTAGAAGCCACCGGGATCTGTCTAAAAGAAGGGAGAGACGGTTTGTGTCTTCAGATAACGGAGGTTAACCTTCGCTACCAGGCATGAAAGGCTGTTTTCATTAGCGCTCAAGCACAGACAGCTGGAGGGGTTTTGCTCGGCCAACTTCCGCGGTGCAGCAGAACTACTGCTGCTTGTTTCCGCCATGCGGGAAAACCCTTGGCGCTCTGCGCGGCCGAGGCCTAAACGTTGACAGAGCAGGAAAGCGGGGCAGGATCGGGTTTGTCCTTCCCGCCTCTCACACCTTCTCCTCACCTCAGGCGGCAATCGGACCGGGCAGGAAAGCGCTTCCTCGGCGGCGGTGTCCTCCCGGCGCCGGGGACGACACGCGGCTGCCCGGCCCCGGCCCGCTCCGCCAGGGCCTCCCGCTGGCGTGGTTGCCACGGCTACGGCCGTGCTGCCGGGCCCTCCGTGGCGGGCCCTCCCGGGCTGCCCCCGATAGCGCCTGAGGGACGCGGCGGCCG
>JAAGNO010023826.1:0-20859 GCA_033439905.1 Ceryle rudis
TCGTCTCACTTCAAGCTTGTTCCCCTTCTCCTACCTCCCCCCTGTTCCCTGGGAAAAGAGCCTCCCCCCCCCCCCCCCCCTCACTATAAGCCTACAAGCTCCTTTCAGGCAGTTGTAGAGACTGAGAAGGTCTCCCTTGAGCCTCCTTTTCTCCAGGCTAAATAACCTCAGTTCCCTCAGCTGCTCCTTGTAGGACTTGTTCTCTAGACCTCTCACCATCTTCTTTGCCCTTGTTTGGACACACTCCAGCACCTCTGTATCCCTGTTACAGTGAGGGGTCCAAAACAAAATCCAGTATTCAAGGTGCAGCCTCACCAGTTCTGAGTACAGGGTGACAATCACTCCCCTAGTCCTGTTGGACACACTATTTCTGATACAGGCCAAGATGCTGTTGGCCTTCTTAGCCACCTGGGCACACGCTGGCTCATATTTAGCCAGCTGTCATCCGACACCCCCCTGTCCTTTTTTTGCTGGGTAGCTTTCCAGATGCTCTTCTCCAATCCTGTAGAGTTGCATGGGGTGGTTGTGACCCAAGTGCAGGACCCAGCACTTGGCCTCACTGAGTCTGAACCTTTTGAATTTTCTCCCCTTCTCTAAAACGACTTAGTTAAAATAAAGTTAAAATATGTTAGTTAAAAAAGTTAAAATATTAGTTAAAATATGTTAAAATAAGTGGTTGATTCTTCTTCCTAAGGCAAATATGTAATTCCCATAAAAAAGAAAGAGATCAGGAATGGGAGTGCTTTCCCAAGTATTATGCATGTAATCCTGCCACTTTAGCCCCTCTTGCCGTTAACAGTCTACACCTGGTAAGTCAAAGGCACCTTAAAACAAAGCCTCATAAACAGTCTGTGATCTGAATTCAGCACATTTTTTCCAAAGGACAAGAGTGTCAAGTGCAAGATTGTTAAAACCATAGCAAGAAAATTGATAAAAGGCAGTTTTAACTACAGCTGATAACTTTTGGAAGATCAAGATCCAACTTGATATGATTTTGCCTGCATCACCATAGCCAGCAAGCACTGTTTGGCTGTGGCTGAGTGCCATGCTGTTTGGGACCTGGAAGTACAGCGCTATTCCTCTATCACTTGCAAGGAAAATGTCAAATAACTGAAGGCCATCAGATGGTTTCTGAACATAAGCAGTTAGGAACTAAATACTGTAAGTAGGAAAGGTCTTCCTAACTACCTTTTTCTTTTGTTTTATCTTTTTTCTTTCCTCTTTTATTTCTGGTGTATTTTGCTTGTTTGTTTGCATCTGGACTTAAATTCATTAGTTTATTCCACCAATATATTTCCAGAAGTATCTATAAATATTATCACACTGGATGGAGGAAAACATCCTAGTCACAGGATTTAGATATATGCAGTATGTAGTTGATCCAGCCTGAAAAAAATAGACTTGAATTTTCACATGTTCTGGCTGAGCAAATAGAGATTATTTTCAAAGCACAATGGTTTTAAGGCTATCCTTCTAAACAGTTCACTCAAGTACACTTTCACTGAAAAATGTAATTGGACAATTTCAACGGTTGAGAAGTAACCTTGCTGTTCCCTTACGTTTCACAAATTCATAAAGGGTTTATTTTTGTGGGGAAAAGAAAAAAAAAAAAAAATCCAAGTCCCTTCCTAGAATCTCTCCAACTGAACCATTTACACAACATCCCTTGTGTTCAGCTACTGACCTAACCTGACCTCATTTAATTTATGACTTTGAGTGCTCGGATAGAGGCCCATGTAATCAGCTTCTTATTCTTCTGTCACAAAAAGCACTTAGAAATCACAGCCACCCTTACACTTAAAAACTGTCAGCATACAGCTGTAGGCACAGAATGTCATAAATTAGTTATGTAGTGTGATTTACACCTCCAGCTTGTACATCCTCCAGGCAGCTCTATTCCCTTCATGTTTAATTTAATTGTTATTGCTGGAACAGCAGTTCTAAGTAAATGTTTGACTCCGGTACATAAAGGGACTTGCAGCTTTTACATGTGCTTCTACTAGTAAGGATTCAATGAAGGCATTAAAAAGAAGAGTGAGCTGAGCTCTTAGGCAGGAGTGGGAGTGAGCCACTGTGTGTGTGAGTAATGCAGCTTGCTACTGCTGGGGTGAGGAAGCAGCAGAATAGCAGTGCTTCTAGCTGGTGGGGAGAGCTCAGTGTTGAAGCCAAGAGTGTGTGATGAAATTCAGTGCTCATCCTCTCCCCCAGTCCATTTTAGGGGTCCCATCCCTTTACGCTGAGGCCAAACCTGCATGCCTTACGGGTGTAAATCAGCTGGCTGGAATTTTGCTGCTGGAGGCCACTGTAACTGTATGGTACTGCCTCCTCCGCCTTTGCTGAAGAAAGTGCTGGATGGGAGAGTGGAGAAAGGGGGACTGGAAACTTTACCCTGTAAACATATCAGTCTTTACTATATCTTGAGATCTTTCAGTACTCACCAGTTCCCTAAGCTTTTAGGGAATCTTCTTTTGTATAGAGGTGTTGCAAAGGAAATAGCCAAATATAAAAATAAAGTTTACTGTTCCTCTCTAAGAGAAAGCCGAAATACAGCGGTGATCATGAGCACTTCCATTACTTTGCCACATAAAGAGAAGTCGTGTATCTAAAACCATTGCTGCTAGTGACTTAAATTCTTTAACTGCAAAAGGGCAGCTTTCAGTCACAGACTCGGTATCACTCATACAGTGCATAGGAGACATTTATTTCTAAGAAAAAACTTGCCTTTTCTACTTGGTGATTGTAACTGAATGCCCAAAGGGAGCAGTAAAATGTCAGTCACAAGGATGTATTTCATGAAAATGCAAAAAAGACACAGCTCTTCCAGTATAATGTCTACTTTTGTGGTGATAATCTGCTCTTTCATCATTGCAGTGTCAGTTTGGATCATGCCTGCAGGTCACTTAGGGAATATTCATTAATATTCTATTTTCAGAGGTGTATGTATTAACGTTTCTCATAACTGGCTAACTTGCAAAATCATCAGGCAAGAAAGAAAAGGAGTATAATTTCATAATCCCATGGTAGTTTTCCTGGCATTTATCAGGGAAGTCCTGTGGGATTTGGAGACCTGGGCATAGTGCTTGTGTATGAATATCACCGACAAGGCTTGTGCATTGTTCATCTGACATATCCAGAACTGGATTTACCACGCACTGGCTGATTGATAGGTGTTGACCACACCAGTTTTAAAGGAGCTCTGGATAGATTTGCACTTTGCCTGAACTTCTTGAAGAATCTACCTGTGCATATAAAGCTCAGGAGGGCATCTAAAATCATGACCCTAAAGAATAAGGAAAAATGTAATAGTGATTATAATGAGTGTAGAGAATGAGGTTTACATTTTGTTGGCACGCTGTCATACATTGAAAAGTTCCTTAGAATAGACTGAATGATAACCAGAGCAATTTAGCTGTTTGGACCAGAGACAAAACAATTTTAAAGCTAAAGAAAATGTTACCAAGAGAAGTAATGTATTAGAGAGCACTAAAAATTTCCTTCTTAGATGTACACTCCTCCTAATAGCATCAAAGCTGCATCTTCTTTCATTCTATGATAAGCTTTCTTACTTGTTACCTGGACTTCATGAGGTATGTCATCATCTGCATTCCCTGAATTATGACATTTTCTTTTCACCAGCTACAACTCATCGCCAATTTCAGTGCTGGAGAGAAGGAATGTACCTGCCAAAGGGGAAACATGGAATGTGTTTCAGAAGGAGTGTTGCCAGGAAAGTGATGGAGAACTACATTCCAGTTGTGCATATTTATTAATGTCAAATAAAATCTGCAAGGATATTCATTCAAATAAAGTGCTTAATCCTGTGGCATCCTGTGTGTGAAAGTGTAGAAAAAGAGTATGTCCAAAGCTTTCCTCATCAAGGACCCACAGGAATTCTTCACAGAGTTATGGCTTTTTAATAACCATAGAGAACAGTGAGGAAAAAACTCTGAACAAAAAAAAAATGTACTGGTGTTAATGATGTTTTTGAGGATTTACCTAGGCCTTGATTCATGGTAGTATCACTTAGGTCAAGACCGAGGTGACCTACCTTCCTAGGAAGGAGATAAAGCAGGATTCCTCAGACCAACATGAAACATCTTCTGTCGATGGAATGGGTCTCAGCTAACTTTTGCAGCCTAAACTATCATGTCCAGTCTTTCAGACTACTCTGTAGTCAAAATAACGAGGCAGGCCTAACCAAAGGGTGACATATCTTGACTGCCTTAGACCCTCATATTGATATAGATGAAGCATCATCTGGTAGTGCTTTTACACCTTTGATGACTACAGAAAAAATCCCTGAATAAATAGTTTAGGATTGATGTCTGTGTGTTAGCTAGCTAGCAGTAGCTGAGGAAGCGATCCTGCATGCTGTGTGTGGTTACTGGCATTCATAAGGACAGCAGCTCCTCTGGAAGTCCCTCCACAGCCCCAGTTCATGACACATCACCTATTCAATGGGGATGCCACAGGATACCATCAGTATCTTTCAGATAGTTAATATATCTGTCCAGTAATTCTTCTTTTGTTCACTCAGCAAACCATTTTTTTAAAAAATGTGTTTTAAAATATGGAGACAAACTTTACTCTCTTCTTTTTCTGCAACAAGGGAACATTTGGGGTGTCCTAATTTTTCACGTAAATATATATGTAGTAGACAGAAAGGACCCCAGCTTGCACTGCACCGAGTCTTCACTGTGTTTGATGTGGAAAGCAGAAATGGGTCCCCAGAGTTCTGATACCTTACAAAGTGGAAATAATGTGGGAAAAAATATAACAGTCACATAAATGCAAGAAAGAGAAAATGGTATGGCCCTGTTATTTCTAGAGCTTTTCCTCTAGTGCATTTGGGTCCTGATGAAGAAATATGAACCAAAGCTTAAAACTGTGATGAGCTTTCAATATATTAACAGATTAACAAAAAGATTTTAAAAACTAAAGCTTGTGCGAGAACTGTGTGTCTTGCTTGACTTCTATAGCTAACACGAATAACATCTGTTTTGAATGAGAAACATACCTTTCAGAGCACCAAATATTTTAGCAAACAGTCGTGGAAAGGTGTAAAAGCATAAAAAGAGTGAATAAAAAAGGAGGCAGAATTATGGTTTATCATCAATTTGGCGTTGAGTGGCTACTAGAGAGGTAGGCATGAAGATAGAGACATCTAATTCAGTCACTAGGTCAGCTTGTCTCCTACCTTAGTCTTTTCTAGTTGCTTCAATTTTCTAGTTTTTCAGTAGAGGAAAGAACATTTGCTTTTTAACAGGAACTGTTTCTCAAAGTCTTTGTAATGTTCAATCCCCTTTTCAAGCCAGTTTCCATGGGGAAGTGAAGAATTTTATTCCTGTTTCTAGCGCTAACTTCAAATCAGCTTTAATGTTGTATTTGTAAGTGCCTCTTCTCTGTCATTTTAATGCTCACATCCTCTGATCATATTTTCTTTGACTCATCTAAATAAGCTAACCTACAGCATGGAAGTGCAGGGACTGGTAATTTCCCCTGGTGCATTCTTGTTCATTTACAAATTAAGGTGTCTAAATGATCTTCATTTTCCACCACAACAATTTGTCCAATTCTCCTGTGAGAAGAAAAAATAAATTACACTTACGGCCACAATGACAATGACAGGTGGCTTCACTAAGTCACTCTCAGAAACTCCATTTCTCTTGGAGCTTCTTGCATGGGTTTGCACAGCAAGCTGTATAGACATGTATTTCAGACTAACTCATCCAGACCAAAAAGTGTTGAGGGTTGCTCCAGCAGTTTACACACTCTACACACTATAGAGAAGAAATCATATGGTGTGCAAAAAAAGAGTGTGGAAAGACTAGGGGACTGAAAAAAAGGGGCAAAAATCCTCTTACTTGAAGGCAGAATAAAAAGGAAAAATAGGAAAGAAGCGTCTAGAGAAACTGGAGTGGGAGGTAGGAATCTGCCTGGTATGCAAGCTGATGATTCAGAAAATGATTTTCCATTTGCATCAGACTGGCAAACTTAGGACCTGATCTTTGAAACACTCATGAGCATGGGTAGTCTTGTATGTGCACAATGTTCTCAGCATTTGGTGATTCGGACACGTTACCATGCTGTGCAATGTCTTATCCCACACACATTCTAACTGGTGCCAATGGGTGGATTCATCACAGTATCATGGTTCATTGGGAAAGTCAAAATACAGAAGGAACTAACGAGGGCAGTGAGATGTAATTAATAAAATATTAATACATGTGTTGGTTGCCTAAGCTGCCTCAGGGAAAACAAAAGACATTTGAATCCAGTCACTGTGCACTAGATTCACCCTGAAGGATTTCAGCTGATGAAGCCAAGCCAGCAAGTGTGTGGGTGAAGGTGACAGGTGCTCTCCTGATGACTCCTGCTGGGGTCAGATCCAGACCAGGATGTAAACATGGTGGATGCTCTAGGCCACAAGACACCTGGTTCCCATTGTGAGCTTCAATTAGTCCTCTCTATGTTGAGGGGGTGGGAACAAAATGCCTGCAATAGGGGCCAGCAGAGTGCTGTGTGCGTCTTTATGTGTGTACGTGTTTAAGGACATGACTAATCTCCAGACCGTGACAGATCTCAGTGTGGTAAAGAAATAGCTGATCGGTCTGTGATTAGCTAGTGTTACAACGACAGCTGTAGCACAGGTGCAGCAACATGACATCCAAAGGGACCTTGGTAAGCTCAAGGACTCGGCCAACAGAAACATCGTGAAATCCAGCATGAAGAAGCACAGAGTTCTGCACATCAGGTGCAACAGCCGAGAGATAAAGGCTTCAGTGGTACTAAGTGACAAGGGGTAGAAATCTTGATGAAGAGACATGGGTGACATGAACACCAGGGTATATGCAAGCCAGCAATGCCCTCTCACTGAAAATATGGCAAACCATGTACTAGGTCACATACAGAGAAGTGTTGCCAGCTAAGTCAGAGAAACTATTATTCTCCTCTACTAGGCGCATCTGGAAATCTGTGTGTGGTTTTGTGCCCTTCAGTTCAGGTACAATACAGACAAGCTGGAGTGGGTTCAGTGGCAGGACATCAAGTGGACAAGGGTCTAGAGTATAACACCGGTGAGGAGAGGCTGAGGGAGCAAGGCTTTAGTCAGGCAGAGAAGAGGTTAAGGGGTGATCTAATAACTGCTTAAATCTATCTGAAGAGCAATTACGAAGATGACAGAGCAAATATCTTCTCAGTAGTGCCAAATAATATTTTTTCTAAGAATTTTAAAAGTAGCTATTATCCTTTCCAAAGAATTTTAACAAAGAATTATCTTTATTAAATCAAGATGGAAAACCAGTCAATCCATTTTAACTTTCTGCACTTTTGCTACTTGGACAACCAGAGACTCAATCTGCTTATTAGATGTTATGAAAGTAGGTCGGTTGGTTGAACAAAAGTGTGAGATTTAGACTTAAAAAAAAAAAAAAAGGAGATGTTTGGAAAAGCAAAGAAACAAAAAGAAAAAAATATAACTGGTCAAAAAACTTCCTGCAGGTTTCATAGCTTTTTAGGGTTTTTTAAATTTTTTTATTTTTTTTTTAACAATTCAGGGTGATATTTTCCCTAATAAAGCACAGGTTTTGAAATTTAATTTTGGAAACTGACCAAAATTCCCCAAACATGCTGTTTCTTTTCCCTTTGCTGAACCAAACTTTTTAATTTTGAGTCAATGTGGCATTTCTAATTGCTAGAATCACTAGTGTGCTTAGTAGGAAATATTGTTTAGGGAAGTTATATGTCCCTTCTTTATATTTAAGCTTCCTAGCAGATGGGCTTGTCATAAAAATCTCCTCATGTGGCACATCAGTTCAACTTACTGACCAACAGTTGTGTAATGTGAAGAATACAGTTTGGCTCTCAGAAGATGAAGGCTGCAGCCATTGAAAGAGCATCTTGTAAGGCAGCATGCAGCTTTGGTGAGCACACACTGTCAGAGTGGCAGGAAAAGGTGTGATTTAACAGAGCAAACAAACACAAAATATTTAAAAATTAAATTAAATATTTTAATGAATATTTTCTTGATGTAACACAAAAAATACCCCAAAATAAGAACTGAAAGGAGGAAAGGAATATGAAAATAAAAAAAGGAATCACTTGGGGCCTGTGATTTCCACTGAAAGATGGAAAAACAATTCACTTTTCTCATCAGCTGCTTAAGAAGTTGCAGTTCAAAGTAAGGGCCCATTATACTGGGGCCCTGAGGGTAACAGTGGGCCTGACTCCACCTTGGTAACTCCGTGGGCCTCCCCCACCCTGCTCATGGCCCAGGATGCCACATCAGACAGCAGCGGCTTCCAGACCCTGCCCCAGTGATGCCATAGCCTGGCCCATCCCTCTGTCTGACCCTGTTCCCTGGATGGGCCCCTTGGCACCGTGCCATGGCCTCATCCCCATCCCTGTCCCCAGCCCCATCTCCTTCAGTTCCTGACTGGACCCCCTGGATGTACCCTGGCTCTGTCTCACCCCTTGCCCTGTCAGGGGCTGCTGATGGACCTTGACATGCCCAGCTGTGGGTGACAGCACCTGTTGGTGAAGGCTCAGCCTATGTGGAGCCCACAGGCAAGTGCTTCTGCTCCCTATTACATCGCCTGCAGATCTGTAATGGTGGAGTGAGCTCCAGCCTCAGTACATGACACTGACACGTTCACCTGTGCAGCTAAAAAACTGGGGAAATAAACTCTGTGCCTCCCACTGTGCCCTGCGATGGCGGTGTGGCCATCCCCTGCTGACACGTCAGGCAGTGGCGCCCAGCCAGCTTTTCAGGTTGGGACGCCATGAAGTTTGTTCCTGTGTGTGCGTGTGTGCATGTCATCGGCTGCACCTTTCTTACTTCCTCCTGCAGCACTGGTTAAATATTAACACAGTGATAGACGTACTGGGGGGAGGGAAGGGAAGGGGCAATCCTTACCTCACCGTAGTACAGAGACAATGTCAGGGCAGACACCTACCCTGGGGTCCGGCGGCTGAGAGGCATCAGAAGTCGGTGCTCCTTCCTCGCAGTGCCTCAGGCAGCTGCCTCTCCACCTGAGGGAGGTCCCCTGGTGTGAGGGCTGGCCTGGGGCTCCTCACTTGGAACGCGGCCGGCCTCCTCCTACACTGCCCAGCTGGGTGCGAGCAGGGCTTGTCGTCAAAGGGAGAGCGGCCAGAGACACCCTCTCGGCGCCCAGGGAAGCAATCCAGGTAAACCCTATGGAGACATTATTTGCTTCACAGCAGAAGGAGCTGGTGGCTGAAAGATAATTCCCTGCCCTACTCCTGCCACAGTGGGGAAGCCAGCCCTGGGCCAATGGCAGTGGGGTGAGCAGGGTTGTTTTGTGAACCTCATCTCCTGCTCGGCTTCCTGGCCTTCAGGATGGGTGTCCCCCACACTGCAGGGTGCCCAAAGCATCTGAGCTCTCCTCTATGATGGGTTGGATCTGTCTGTTACTCCTTTAGGGAGATAGTATCAATACAACCCCCTTTGCCTCCAGCACAGAGGCAGCAGGCAGCAGGGTCTGAGCCATGCATGACAGTGCAGGTGATGCGAGTCACCCTGCTCACCTACACAGAAGGTAAAAAGCAGCTCAGGCCAAGCCCCAGGTATTTAATTCATCATCCGCCAAAATATCCTATTTCATCTGGGGATTGGGTAATATTTCCTGTCCCTTTGAAAGTCCATTTTAAAACAAAGCAGAAGAAAATGTTATAGATCCTTTCATTTCCCTTCTCACTTTACTGCACCCCAAGATATTTACCAGCTTTGGCCTGAATTTGGCATAAGATTCTAGCAAGTTTATTCTTTTCTGTAAAACTTTGCTCAGCTCAGCTTGCATTGGTGCAGCCAGATTTGTAAATGGAGGTATGAAGGCTGCTGCCCAGACTCGTGTGGTCCTCTTCAGACCTATAGATCCTGCCTGAGATCACAGCTTCCTGGAAATGGACAAGGCACTGACTTTTGGATTTGTTTCCTGGTGCTTTACTTGGGATGTTTCATTTCATATGATAGAAAATGCTAACTCTCAAAAAAAGTAAATTGCTTTGTGTCTATGCTGAGAGATATTGCAGTGACAGAGCAAGAAGAAATCCCTCTGCGCCATGCATGGTGACCCTCCTGCCCCAGCTACTCACTGGGGATTCCTCTGCACATGAAATGTGGAAGCTCTGTATCTTATCTGTGACCGTGATGGAGAGCTGGCAGTGTTTTATTTTGGGGTGTAAAAGCACTCAGGTTGAGAAAAATAATTCTGGGGACCCTCTTTGCACTAGCAGCCTTTCTGAGGCCTTAGTCTGGGGAGCTGCGAGGAGGTTTGGTGTTTCTCCTGCTTGCCTCAAGGCAGCTTGGATGGAGAGCACAGGGTGGCAGGAGCTGTTCCTCCTGGGTGGAGTGGCCCATGTGTGGCAAAGGCCTGACAGGGCTGCCACAGCAATGGTGGTACCAGGCTTTCCCTGGAAATATATGAATAGGAATCCTAGTTTTGGAGTAAAACACACAGAAAAACATCAAAACAAACTTTTGGGCTGTAGCAGCACATTGGAATATATTCCCTCTTGCTCTCCTGAAGGCTACCTGGGGCAGGAGGCACCAGTTTTCTGAGGGGGAGTAGCAACCCATCCAAATGGAGGTCTGTTCCCCTTCAACCCCAGGAGAGCAGCTGGTGCCCTGTGCAGTTGTTTGGCCTGACACTAAGTGATGGAGCACAGAGCTCATTAGTCCAGCAGGATGGCGCAGGTGGTGTGGATGGTGCCCCCATGATACACACGCAATTGCCGGCAGCTTAGAGAATTATTTTTCCAAGCTGCTCATGATTAACTTTAATGCTGCAGATGGAACTCCCCTGACACAGTCAATCATGAAGCAGAAATGTTGTTAATTGCCAGGAGGGACTAAGGGCGCAAGAGATGCAAAGTCTCTAAAGGGGAGGTTGGTCTGCTGAAGAGAGCTCCTCTGCTTCTTTTGAAACTGTTGTTTTAAGAAAAGATACTGCTCTCCTTCCATACCCTCCCTCATTTAATCTTCTCCCCTTGTTGGCAATACAGGTCACCTAAAGTCACATTTTATCACAGGACGCAAAGCAGCAGCTCGTTACAGAGTTCCTCGATAAGTTCTGTCCTTCAGCTTCTTCTCAAGTATGCAGTGACCGCTGGTGGCTTTCTGCCTTAGGGACCAGGAGAGAATGTTCCAATGGAGAGGTTCCAGAAATTCATTTTATTTCCTCTCATCTTAACTGCCTCACTCCCAGGTAGGACATATTCATAACCCATGAAATGAGCCACTGTGGACAAAATGTATGAACAAATTTTAAAGCCATGTAAATGCCAGTTAGTGGTTTTATCAGATTGAACAGTTATGGAAGGGGATTATTTAAACTGTTTGAAATGGTTAAGTTTGCATTTCAAACCAGAATGATCTGATGGCTTACAGTGGGTTTCAGTATACAGAAGTAAGCAGTGGATGGGGTGGGAGGAGATGGGGAGGCTGCCCTCTCACACTTCCAGTGAGCAGGGATGCACCACTTATTTCTCCCCCTCCTTATGTTCATCTTCTGTCTGTTTGGGACTGCTTTTGAGGGGGCATCTGTAGAGAACTCAATATAGCAGGTGATTTTTGCTTCCAGAAATATGTGCAAATTATTAATTTGCTAGTTTGACTCCAATTTACATTTCACATGCCTGAGTTTCAAAGTGAATTCAGATAAAAGATATCTTCATGGCAGAGCTTTAAAGAAAATGTGAATATAAAGTGACTAGTTGGGTAACAGAGACAAGGCTGATTTTTTTCATTGTAGTCTGACTGGGGTTTTCACAGGCTTTGAAAGGAGGGAGCTGCAGTGAGATGAGAGGGAAGGTATTGTCATGGCTTAATAATTGGTGCAAGAGAACACAATGCAGGAATAAACATTGAGTTTTCTGAGCAGAGTGGTGTTTCAAGTGGAGCTGCACAGGGATGTGTGGTATTCCACAAGCTCTTAAACAACCTACTGGAGTGAACTGTGAGGTGACAGACTTTGCAGGTGGTGCAGAATTACTTAGGGCAGTCAAATCCAAAAAGAGACTAGGAAGATTTGCCAGTAAATATCATGATGCCAAGTAAGTAATAAAGGAGCAGAAAACACTCCATGTAAAGCATCACTTAACTGCAGATGTATAGTGGGGGAAAAGAGTAGGTATCTTGGAAAGAGAGTAAATTGCTGAAAAGAAAGTTCACCACTTAGTGTCTTCATCAAAGGAAATGTAATGAAACCTGGCATTATATAAATCCACAGGAAGCTTATATCTTGAATACTGGATATTATGTTAGCCCTTCCATTTCAAAAAGGACATAGTAAGTCTGAGAAAGGTATAAAGTGTGACAGAGGTGATCAAAGGTATGAGGAGGCCTTCATTAGACATATTTTTCTGCTTGTGAAAAAGAAGAAATAGTAAAACATTAGTAAAATAATTAATTATATAGAGGTGAATGATGAGATGATTTTTCTCGGCTTCTCATAACAAAAAGAACTAGAGGTGACCAGTAAAACTATAAGAAAGAAGATTTAAGGCAAGGCAAAGAATGCACTTTTACTCACAGGATGTAAATAAATAGTAAAGATCACTGGATATGGGGGATACCAAATTACAAATAGGCTGCAAAAAAAGAGAAACAAATATCGTGGAGGGGAGATCCACGGGTGCAGGTGCAATCACTGGCTCAGGAACTCCCTAGATCTCTTAGTTTTGGCCACTAAGAACTTATAACAAGGGAGCCTCAATTCTTGTTCATTCCATTTCTTGCACTGTCTTCCTAAGCATCCAGAGCAGATGATTATGTTGTTTTAGAGGATTTCTATAACCCTTCCCTAACGCCTGTAGTCAAGCATGCCTGCAATGGGTGTTTCATTGTCCCACCTTCAAGCCGCGCTGGGGTAGCAGGCACACTGTGAGGTGCAGCTGTGGGGGCACACTCCAAAGAAGAGAGAGAAAGTGTGCTGTGGAGAGACCAGTGTTGCTCTTGGAAGAAGTATCGCTGTTCTCCGGATGTTGGGCATCGCAAGGCTAGGCGGTGTGTCGGGGCTACAGAGATGGCTGCACAGCACACACAGTTTGGGCATCCCCATGGGTGGGCACAGCTTGCCCTTTGGCAGTGATGGCACTGCAAGCCACAGGGCCGGCACAAAGAGCAGGGTCCCAGTCTGCTGCCAAGATATTTGAGGTGGTGCTGTGGTGGTCCCAGCCAGGGGACTTTCATTGCTGGAGACAAGAGACAGTGCAGGAGGAGAGGAGTAGTCCAGCAGCAGAGCCAGGAAAAGGTGCAAGGGACAGCTATCAAACAGGGAGTAGGAGAAGGGATGGGAAGACACATGTCAGGGCTGTGGAGAGGTTTGTGTACAGGTGGGTGGAAATATGTGTTGCTGAGTGCCAGTAGACTGGTATTACTTGACAGAAACATCCTATAAGCTTTTAAAAAGTCTTGTTAACATAAGCAAACAAGTCCTCTGCAGACTTTGACAAGCTCTAACCTATTCTGGTTTTCAAAAAGCTCAGCTGCAGGGCTGTTGGTTTTTGAAATAAACTTGAGAAATTCTAAAGAAAAATCTTACCGAATCCAAAACAATCTATTGCAGAGCTGTTGCTGGGACAGTGGGCTAGCAATGAGGCAGAACAGGCAGAAGAGAAGGTGGGGTGAGCAAGAGACTAAAGAAAGAGTGAAATGAAAAAGGAAATTAAGGACTGGAAGGAAAAAAAAGCATACAAATTGAAACAGAAATAGCAAAGAAGGAAGGGAGGAACACAGGGTCTTAGATTCAAAACCGGAAGGATAAAGGGCAATGTTTATGGAAGGGCAATCCAGGTATAGAGACAGAGGTTATTTTGAAATATGATGAGAGTGAAAAAAAAAAGGGAATGATTATGGCAAAAGGATAAACCCATCCTGTTCTTCACTGTGCTGCATCCAAATAGGTCACTTATAAAAGAGGAAAGAATCAGCAATGGAGAGGAGGGAAGAAAAAGAAGGTAGCCATGTCTCAATGCCCTTGTAACTGAAAGCTTCATCTTAAAAAAGTGGTCCTTCAGAGTTAGATCAAGAGCAGAAGAAAAAACATCAGTGACGAAGGGCAAGGGTGGTTCTTTGGCAGATGAGGTTACCTCAGCACAGGTGTCATCCAGGGAACAAGATCCATTTTAGTTTCTTCAAAACCCACAGTGGTGCGACAGTGAATCTGAATGACAGAGGAAGAAATAAACAGCTCATAAAGGATCTGGCGTATACTCTGCATGCTGTTGGGAAGAACTGAGCAACCAAAATACCATAAATCCTTATCAGTTTAAGCAAACTTTCTCTACTGGTGATTGCTTTATAAACTTTTAGTGAGGTGCCTCAAAGAATGTGTTCTAACTCAGCTTTGTTCTTCAGAAGTCAAGGGGTAACACAGTTTCATGAAGGCAGCCTGACGTTTCCCTACTACAAAGATGATATTTGCCTGGGTGGGATTTCTTATCAGTTGTGTGTGGGGAAGCAGATGACAAAACAGCTGTTAAAAGCTGAACATGTAATTCCTGTAAAGTGCAATGACAATCTAGCCTGGGGTCTTAATTTGTTTAAAAGCAACCATCTGCAAGATATTTTGTAAGCAGTTTGTAAATGAAACTAGCACTAAAATTTCCTCCTTAGAGCAAGAAGCAAGGTTCAGCAAAAGGATTTATAGCACTGACTTAAGGCACTGGTAACTGGATTTAGATCCCATTTCTGTCATGAATATCCTTTTTGACCTTACACAAGTAACTTTATCAGTGTTTGTACAATGGAATGGAATCAGTTTGGACAATGGAACACACTGTTGGTTCAGGACTCCACGTGCTATTGTAGAATAAAAAATAAAAGCAAAAAGATTAAGAGGCAAAGTTAAAAAACACCAAAAATATTTTGGCAGCAGGTTGAGAAAGCTCATGAAGCTTCTTTTTTTCACTTGTGCTGGAGCTTTACTATGATCTAAATGGAGGTAAGGCTGAGCTGTGTCCTACTCCTCAGCCCTCCTGCTATCCACAGGATCCCCATACAGGGCTTAATGTTCTGTTTCCTAGCTCACAGAAGTCAGTGAAAGACCATCTATTGATCCAACAGTTATGGCTGGTGGAAGGAGATGTGGATCCTACCATATCTATGGATTGATAAAAATGATATTATATTATATTATATTATATGAATTATATTTATTATGTTAATGAAGGAATAATTCATACCTACCTGCCTATACTGTCTTGACAAGAAAACAAAAGCAATATTAGACATATATTTTTAGAGATGATGGTCACTGATTATTCATGTTTAGGGATAAATTTCAAGAGTATAATGGAACTCACAGACATGATCTCATAGCAAATGATTAATTAACAGCTAGCAGTGTACTGAAAGTCACATCATTTATTCAGAGCTGTGGCAAACCACGGCTCCTTGAAAAAAGTAAAGTGTTTACAGAGGCACGGAAATAAATTTCAAAAGCACAGAGATCAGTTTGCACTAAGAGGAGCAGTGTGGGTAAGTTTCATGAGCAACTAAATGCATTTTGGTGTTAATGCTAAGGAGAAGTTTGTACATGACTGTGCCTATCACCATGGTAGCTGTTTACGTCCACTTCAACCAGTTGTGAAGACTTCAAACAAAGTGTAAAAATCAAACCAGTTACCACACAAACATGTTACAGACACCATTGATACACAGGGAGTAGTATTGTAAGGTCAGGTTACAATTTAAGTCAAGAAAAAATAGTTAATTCAAAGACACGTTTAAGCTTAGGACAGTGTCTCAACCCTGGTAATATAAGTTGTGAACAGAAATCATGACAAATTTATGTCGAATATCTGGGAATAGAGACATATTATGTGACAAACGGTCTCACTGGAATGCACTTCATCAGTGCATATTCCTTAGAAAACCCATAGCTCTGTAGGTGATGCCATTCACAGACATGTGGCCAATCCCTAACATTCAGAAAATGTCACACAGAGAGGAAATGGCTTTCAGGCTTTTTGTTGGGTTAACTGTAAAGTAACGTATTAAGGAATGCACATAGATGTGATTGCCGAGTTTGTCTTCAAGTTGTTTCATGTTTTAAAGCATTTCAGTTCACCTTTACAAGTCTGAAGAGAGCTTTGAGTAAATGCTACTGGAAAAAAAAAATGAGCCATTTAAGGTGAACAGAAATATATTTTACTGTATCTTATCTGGCTTTATCAAATATCAGTGGAAGTGAAGTTTGCTTTTCATTTAATGATTTGTTGCTCACACACAGATATACTTTGGAGAATGAGGTGCATGGCAGAGGTAACATAACCCAGGAAGGTGGAAAATTTTTGCAGAGGTTTTTGTAAACATGAGAGAACTCAAAGTCAATCATACAAAGAACCAGGGACAGCTAGGTTTGTATAATCCTGCAAAACAAAGAATGAAAAGGCTCTTGTCTAAATACATGTGGCGGGTGGGAGGAAAGAGAGGAGCTATTTATATTAAGGAACAATTCTTGGCACAAACCTGTTTAGATGTACACTGTCTAGGATTAAATGTGAACTGGGAATTAGAAAATAATGTTCACAGTGGAGCAATAAGATTATAGACCCTATGCCCTGGGCGCCTTCACCAAGGCTCTGGTTGCAATGTTGTAACTGAGATTGAGCTCTGGTTCCATTTACACAACTATTACACATCTCTTTTGTATTAAAGCATACAGCATATTCCCCCCTACTCACATCACCTATTGACTGAAAAATGAATTTTTCAATAATTTATAACTAATCCATTAATGAATAAACTACCTAAAATATACAAACCCTGATTTGAATGAAACCTTTAAAAATCGCTTCATTGTCCTGAATGCTCTTAGGAAGGAAATAATGGCCATTTCAGACTTTCCTTCTCCTAGAAAATAAAAGAACACTTATTCTCAGACCAAATTTGCAGACATGGGTTTTTAATTAGACTGCTTTGGACTGTAGTGTCTAATTGCTGTAATTATGCAGACTACAGCCAGAATTGTTAGGGGTAGCATTGGCAGTCCTGGTGCTTCCTCAGCATGAAAGTTTCCCAGTAAGTGATAAAAAAACTCACTTGTGAGGTAGATCTTTCTGCAAGACTGCTTGGTCTGCAGGGAGCTTGTGAAGTCTCTGTCCTTGGAGATACTCAAAATTTGACTTGACAAAGCCCTGTATCAACAGCCTAACTGTGAAGTTAATGCTGCTTGGAGCATAGAGTTGGGCTAGAGGTGCCCTGAGCTCGCTTGCCACTGAAACATTTCAATGCCCCCATCAAAGAGCAATTCTGTCACAATGAAGTGCAGGTGAGCGCTAGGCCAAAAGGGATCAAACCTGAGCTTAGAGGCAGGTGAAGAGATGATAGCAGCTGTGGGGGATGAGGAAGAGCAGTATCTGGTGGGATGAATGCAGAGCACAGGCAGTTGCCTCAGATGAATCTTGGTGACATCAGGGCCTGCAATGCCAGTACTCTCCCTCCTTCACCACTCTACCTGCAACCAGTAGGGCTGTGGGTGGCAGTGACTTAGGAAAGTGACTGGTTTATGAGTGAGTACCATTTTGGTCTCCCCAGTAGAGAAAGGCATTGGTAAGCCGCTCTCTCAAGTCCTGTTCCCTAAGACAACAACAAAAAATCTGGGATGTCCTTACGGTGTGAATGCTTGTCCCTCATGAAGACTAGGGTATATGATGTTCTTTCTCTGAGCAATGATTTAAGATATGCCCATCTTCAAAATGGCACCATTTCCCCCATCAGGGACTGAAATCACAGCTGCTGCTTTGAAAAAGATGGTCTCTGCCTTCATCTTTCCTTCACTTTCTGCTTGGTAGCAGTGAGTGCTTCTGCCTTCCCATGTGCAGGGGATCCATCATCTGCCTGGGCAACAGCTGCACCTTAATTCCTCTGAGGACAATGGGAGGCCCCATGTTGAGGGGGAAAGAAAAACAAAATGCCTTCATTAGAAAGGATCTTTCAGCTCTGAAAAGTAGCAGCCAGAATTTGTACTACCTTTTAAGGAAGAAAAACTCATGAATTATAGCAGCTCTGATTAACAGAAAGCCTGAGGAGGTGGGTGTGTACATGATGCATGCTTGAGAAATAAGGGAAAAGGCTGATGCATAAAGGAAAGAGCACAGAAGGATATATGCTGAGGCTGCCAAAAATCATTGGCAATCTGGGGTACAGAACATGGACCAGTTACATACTCCTGTGTTTATTCAGTCTATAGAATTTATATATTTTCCTATTTAAAAATGGAACTTTTTCTTTCAGCAAAATGATGTCAGCTTTTTAGTGAATCACTGGAGAGACAAAGGTGATTTTGGAGTGGGAGGAGGAGAGATAATTAAAATGCATCTTTAAAGAAAACCATTTAATCTAAACTGAATCAGAAAGATTAAGTTGTACATCTCTATCTCTGAACTGGCTAAGATCTTTTAAACTATATAAACATGTACTTCTTGGGTTTGTAATGATCAGCTTGGGCATCCATTATAACAACATAGAATTTGACCACTGCTTACTGCTGTGGGATTAACATTATTCTGTTGCAATTTCAATTCACTGTACATATTTTGAACTACTTACTAACAGCTATTATAGAAAATGAGACAAGAACCTTTTCCTGAAAGTATCAGGTACTCACGACTGTCAGAGGTGAAGTGCCAGTTCAGCTCCATCTACAGCCTTTCCTGATACATGACTAAGTGCTTAATACTCCAGTGCTCCTAGTGAATAATACTATTTCAACCAGGGTGTCTTGCCTTTTAGACTTAAATTGCTGGCAGTAAAAATTTTATCAAAGGCCTTGCTTGAGTGTTGGTGCTGTATAAGTATTTACAGACTGTGTTTTTGTCTTCCTTTCAGGTCTTGCTTTTTGTTACTCTGTTATAAAAGGCCCTACTAATGCAACAGTCCTTGCTGGTTCAGAAGCCCGGTTTAATTGCACTGTGTCAGTAGGATGGGTAGTTCTCATTTGGCTCTCCAATGGAAAGCCTGTCCTCACTGTCACCAGTTCTCAAGGACCTATTGAAACATCAGACCGCTTCACTTCTCAAAATTATACCAGTGGCAATGAATTTACCTTGGAGCTGATCATCCACAACACCCAGCTGGATGACTCTGGAAAAATTGAATGTAGCATCCAGCAATCTAGTGAGAACAACTTTGCATTTCTTTCTGTTCAAGGTGTGTATAGCCACCAATAGAAAGCTATGTTATTATACTGCACTTAAATGAATCCTCTGATGAATTGCTCAAATTATCCCTGTGAAGGAGTACATGGTCTTATTTATTATACTTTGCCTCCTGCCCTCATCTTAATTTTACTGACAAAGCAGGTTTCGGAGTCACATTCAGAGTGCCACTAACAAAGGTTGTAACTGCCCTTGCTTTTTCCTGTTACAATGCTTATTCTTTATTGGGTTGCATTAAAGTGCATGAAGGCTATATCAGGCCCACCAGCAGTCAGTCAAAAATTATCTTTTGGCTAGAAACAGTATAGATTACCTCTGAGCACATATTTGTACATGAATCATCTGCCTTGTTTGGGGCAGATCTTCCCCCTGATTTCTGACTCAGGATTCAGTCTGTATCCAGCTTATTTGAGTTTAATTTAATGGTGTGTAGAAATAAAGCCCTTGAGAGACAAGGTGATACTCTTCATCAGATTGCTGATGCAAGCTAACATTTCCAAGGAACAAAAAGTCCATGTCTATCAAGTCCCCATATATAAGACCTCTTCCTCCTCTCTGATGCATCTGTAGTGACAAAGGACAGCGAGCAAAGCAAGATCTAACCACCAGATACTATTCATTTGTCAAAGAGATGCTTCGTGCAATGAGAACATCCCATCGTCTACCTGTAAACCTTTCATGATAAAACCTGAGCATACTTAAAACTTAGAAAGACTGTTATTTCGTTATGTTGTCCTTCAGCTGGAAATATATCAGGATGGTTAAAAAGTATCATTTCCTGCTTTTTATTGGAAAGGTACTAAAAGCTGAGGCTTGTATTTTAGACATACTGGACAGTGTATCTGTGAAGTTGTAATATCTGCATGTTTACATCATGCATATGGTATATCTGTGTTTTTACTTCATATCTCAAGGCATAGCTGTTTCTGGGTAGCAAGATAAGATTTAAAACTATCAGCAGGAAAGCAATGCAACCAAATATTCTGAAGGAACAAAACATCTTTTCCCTCCTACAGTTAATGGATCTTTATTCATCAAAAATAACACCTTAACGGTAAAAGAGAATGAAACAGTTGAAATTGTTTGTGAAGCCTTAGGATGGGCTCCAGCTCCAGACATTACCTGGATGACAAATGACTCTTTGATTGATAAGTCGAGGTATGTTACCCAGCAAAGTCAAGGATCTAATGGCCTCCACAATGCCCTGAGCATCCTAACTTTGACCCCGACGGACAGTGAGATTTTGACTTGTTTAGCTGACATAGAAGCACTCCCTACCCCTCAAAATGCAACTGTAACTGTTATTTTTGTCAACTCTACTATAGGTAAGTGAATGTTTATTGTACTTTGCCTATAACGTAGTGCTTGTCCTGTACTGCCTATACTAAGAAACGTGCTTTTTGTTTTGCATTGTCTTATTTTGGAAAGTCTTTTATTTGCAAATGAAATGTAGTCACAACCTGATAGATACACACATAGGGCTAACTTCACACCTGCGAGAGGACTGGAACAAGTCTAATGAACCACAGAGTCCAACTTAGTACTGAGTGTTGCGTAAAAGGGTAAAGTAATTTGGCAGAAAATAAAACCCCCTTGTTCCAGCTGGTCCTCAGATATCAGAGGGGCTGGGGGCGGCTGGGCTTAGACTCTGAGTGGTGACCAATTTGACACTATTAG
>JAAGNO010023831.1:0-11391 GCA_033439905.1 Ceryle rudis
AATAAAATAAAAAAAAATAAATTTTTTTTTACATTGGATCAGAAGAAAGATATACAACCTTTCATTTCAAATACACTAGGGAAATTACATTGAAGCAACATTTCCACACAGAAGAAAAAGAATCCATCAGGTAATTAATGGATTCTTCGGATGTGCTGAATAGTTGTAGATGCTGCTGCTGACTTCAGTAGCACTCACCAGTTCTCTGCAGGTTTGGAGATTAATCCCACTTGTACTTCACCTTTAGTGCTGGATTTAGAGTTTTTTGTCTTATCTGCATAATTTTACCAAATGGTCCTGTTCTTTAAGGCACATGTTGAGGCCAAAGAAAGGTGGGCCTGTGTTTCAGAGCTTGGACTGCTGAAGCTTGTTTGGGCAGCTGCTTTGGGGTGCTCCTGCCATGAACAGCAAAAGGGTGATGAAGCCTGCAAGAGCTGCCGAGCTTTGTGGGGCCAAAGAGTCCTGCTGCTGAGGGGGTGGGAAATAAGCAGTAAAGACTTGCTTCTGATTTAATGTGAAATGCCCATGTGATGCATCTCATTAGCACAGGCTGACAGGAAACCTCTTTTGTTAAGCTGGGGGATAAGGCTTAGCACTGGTTTGCTGGCTTTGTCTCTCCCTGGAGGTTTTTCAAAGGGGTTCAAGAGCCTTATGGCTCCCTCCCCCAAGGGAGGAGAGGGGGTTGAGGTCCTTTCAGCATTAGGCAGGTTTGGAATGAAAAAAATGTAATTTGGAAAGATTAATTTGTGTTGGGTGCTGCTGGACAAGTGCAGGACAAGAGTTAGATCTCCTTGGTCCCAGGTGGTGGTGATCCCTGTTCTGCTGCCTGGCCCCTAGAGAGATGAGCTGTGGGGATCCCCTCTGCCCTCTGACACCCCTAGGAAGGGAGATCCTGGCATCTCCATACTCACTGCTTGCCTTCAAGCAGTGCTTCTCCAGCTGCTCCCTGATGCTAGCTAAAAATGACAAAAAAAGTCAGACAAATCTCCTAGGATGCCAGCAGCAGTGTAGCGGGAGAAAAAACCCTGCTATGTCCAGGGTTCCTGTCTCATCCCCCAGCCTGCAGAAAAGCAATGAAGGTGGCAGGATAAAAATCCCAGTGAAAATCGAAGGTCCTCCCACCAACAGTCTTCAGTGTAATCTTAGTATTTTAAATCTACCTTTTGCTCAGTGGTTTTGAGCCTAGACCTTTGATAAGAATGCAAGGGAATAAAAATATCTTTGGGCGCAGGTTGTGTTTGCAAAATCAAACACTTCCTCTCCCACTCTCTCTTAAACCAAACAGATCCCTCCCACGAGAAAACTGGCAAATCTCAGAGCTGATCCCAACTCTGTTAAAAGTGTCAGACCAAAATAAAGACTCCCCAAAGTAAGTGATAGTGCAAAGAAATGAGGCAGCAAGAAAACCTTCAGCTTCTTTGCAAAGCTCGCTTGCTTGGAGGGCAATAGATGTCAGCTTTCACTGAAGACCCAGTTTCTGGCCCCTGCTCTGACCATGAATGTCTGTGCCCTTCATCAAGTGACTTAGTTTTTTGCCTGTATTTTTTTTTTCATTTGCAATAATGTATTTCTTAATATGAACTCCAATGCTTTGCTTTTAGTGTTATGGAAAACTACAAAGAATGAAGAGTTAAGTGGGAGATGTTTTTATTGTTTTTCTGTCTGCTTTTCCAGGAGAAATAGGTCAAAGAGAAGGGAAGTATACTTCATATAAACTAAGTCCAACCAGCCAGTTGCTATCAGAGTCTGAATATTTCTAAATTGGTGTCATCAGTGAATTAATCCTGGAACTATTACTTTCAGGTATGGAGTTCATGACCTCCTCTTTCCCTTTGATCAACAAGGAAAATGGAGACAATTTCTCAAAGCAAACAGGCTTTGAGATAATGTAATTGCTACTGCGTTACTTTTTTTCCCAAGTATTTGTATTTTGGGGTGGGGGAAGATCAAATCAAAGGGGAGAGTGAGAAATGAATGATGCCAACAGGAGTGAGTCAGAAATTAAACACAATTGCTGGGAGTTTGGGCTTTCCACATTAGCAATTGATGCCTCTGTTCTGCTGGGAGAACAAGTCAGTTTTGGAGCTATCTCAGATGCTGGTTAGTCATGTTTTCCAGCAGTGGAGGAAAATTTTCCCATTCTGCTCCCCGTGACTCTATATGCAACTGTGTGGAGCAGTTTTCCATCCTGGAAAACTTGAAATCAGTGTGGAGAGTGTGTGCGCATGGAGAGAGGAGCGGGGAGAGGTGGAAAGGAGAATTGGCCACTCAATCTTTTTGTAGGCAGCATTAGTACCTAGGATGAGGATGGTCCCTTCTGACCCAAGGACTGGAAGCAAACTGTGTGTTTACAAAATGTTATTCAAATGCAAAACAATATTGAGGATTTGACCTAATGTGGGTCAGAAGGCTTAAATGTTTCAGATGGGAACAAATTGTCAAATATTATTATTTCTACTGGGGAGCTGTCAAAAAAACCCAACCCCAAACCTCTGCGAACTTTCAAAAGATAAGCCAGCTTTCTGAGTATTTCTGTGGATGGGTGGAAAACCTGATTTGCAAGGCAGAGATCTCTGCCATGCTGCTGGCGCAGGCTTGCACTTTGTGTAGGTGCTTCTCTTTATTTTTTCCTTTATGTATCTTCTGTCATGTAGCATATTTCTAGACCACTGCTTTCTCAACCTGAGCCCTGCACAAAGTCATTTAATTGAAAATGAATGTAGAAACATCTGATGTTCAGTGGTGTTCAAATTTTGGATTCAGCTCGTCTGCTGAGCTCTGCGTTATGCCAGTGGAAAAATGCTGGCTGTGTTTCATCACATCTGACTGTTGACTAAGTTAGATGCATTTTAGCCGTTGCCAGATGTACAAGATACAGTAAAATGAGCATTTCCTGTAGCAAATTAAGACTTTTTGGCTCTGTGACGATATTGGCTAAAACTGCTTGTTTGCACTGGGGATTTGGCCAGATTGTGCCGGTCAATACAGACAATAAACTGAGTTAGCAGAGGAGATCTCCTGATCCAGCCTGAATTCATCTTATTCTTCTAATTAGTTAAGTTTGGGAATTGCAGCCTTCTATTGTCATTACTGTCTGTGATACCCGTTCTAGATACACCCACTGTTAGGCAAAGCCAAACGCCTTGCGGCATTTCATAGCCAGACTGAACCGGTGAAGATAAGGCTCTCTGGAAGCGGGGGATGCTGGATGAAATGACTGAAGGGAGCCTGTTTCCTGGGCCAAATCCTGAGCTGTCTTGAACTGAGCTGCTATGGAGTCAACACATCGTATGACTTTGGCAGAGGGTCTGTCTCGTCAAACATGCTGGTTTGCAGATAGACTGCACACTGGTGCGGGAAGGCAGGAGATCTGTGACCGACTGCCTTCTGCCCTTAAGCTGCTGAAGGCTGAGGTGCCTACTGGGTTGTATTTTAGGGTCATATATAATTCACAGAATCACAGACTCATAGAATACCAGGTTGGAAGGAACCTCAAGGATCATCTGATCCAACCTTGATGGGCCCAGCACCCTGTCCAGCTGAATCTTAACAGTGCCCAGTGTTGGGGAATTCTTTGTAGTACTCATTGGTTCCCAGGAGTGGGAACTGTGTGTATGTGGTCTGTAGGATGTTGTCCCACAGCTGCTGCTGTTGTGCACTAGCAGACGTGGGGTCTTGCAGGGAGCTGGGGTATGTATGCTCTTCTGTGTTCCTGCAAGTAAGTGCTTACTAAAGAGATGCTGCCCATCCTAAGCAGCAGACGAGCAGCTGTGGTGGATACAAGAAGTAAAACAGGAAAACTGCCATATTAACATGAGGTTGCTGATGGGAAGAGTAAGAAAGGATCACAGGGAGAGTGGAGAAGTTGGGTTAAGGCAATTCCGTCTCTTGACCTGTGACTGACTTGCAATTTATTGCTTAAAAAGCTTTTAAGTGCTGCTAGGACAGGCAAACTTAAAAAAAAAGAAAAAGAAAAAACTTCTTGTGTACAAGCCCTGGTTATGGCTGACTATGTGTATCAGAGAGGCCTTAGAAACCTGAGAGGAGCAATGATACTGTAAATACCTGACATTTGTTGAGCTTTAAAGGGGAAGGTTATCTGCCTCTGGAAGAAAAATACTCATGGAGCCACACAGCTCTGAGAACTGGAGTAAAGGGAATTTTTTTTGAGCTCGTGCAACATTTAGGACATTTAGAAATGTTGCCAACTGGAAACGTTTTTTAAAAACGTTTTTAAAAAAGTGGTGTCTGAGAGTGAATAAGGTCAGGAAGTGCCATACTTCTGGTCTGGCCTGAGGAAGAGGATGATTCACAGCAGGACTGGCCTAATCTTGCTTGAGTTTAGATATGTAGGAGAGAAATGTTAATACCCAGGAATATACTACAGTCAGAAACAGTGGTCTTTGAGGGAACAGTTGACACCTGTTTTGAGGTGGAAGAGCCCTAGAGCTGTGCTGGGCCTGTGAGACCTCGAACACTGGGAGACCCATTCAGGGATGGGTCTCACTTGCCACTAAGATGGCAAGTGCATCCAAAAGAAAAGCAAGGATCAAACAAGCTCGGGTCCCTTCCAGCCAACACAGCACTTGCTGAAAGATGAAGCTGCTGTAGATGTGAAGTGTTGAGCCTCACATCATGACAGGAGAGACATCGAATCTCTCTTTCCCTCTCTTCCAGCACCAGCGCTGTCATGTAACGGGGATATTTGAGGAAGGTGAAATTCAGAGATTGGAGGTCTAGAGCTGTCTCTCATGTCATCTTCAGTCTTGATGCTGCTGAAGGTAGACTGCCTGTGCTAGAGCCACCTTAGCCACCACGTGAAAGGGTTATCTGCCTCACACGGATGATCTTGTCATAAGAAAAAGGGGATAAAAAGTAGGTGCATGTGAAGTGTCAACAGTGACTCTGCAGGGAGCTTGGAAATTGTGGGGTGAAAATGCTGAACTAATAACATATGAGGTGTATAAGCTATGCCTTGTTTAAAAGAGATGCATGGGTCCCTGAGGAGTGGAGTAAATGGGCAAAGGGAGGGTTGGGGCCAAATTGGAGTACGACTTTATCTGTCTCCTTAAAAAATGCAAACTGATCTAAAGAAGGTAGTCCCTTTGGGAATATCTTGAAAAAAAAAAAAAAATTATAGTTATCTACTATCACCAGATCCTTTGGCTATTCAAAGCAAAGCTCAAGATTTAGAATAGTAAACCAACCCTGTAATTTAAAGAAAAAAAAAAGTTGTATTTTGTAGGACTGGTGGAGGGGTGCTATCTCTTTATTGCATTTGGTGACCTGTGTTAACACAATGTAAAAGACACTCAATATTTATCCATCTGGGGGCTTCACTGATATCTCACCCAAAAGCCTCAAGTCCTTAGGGCCAGTCTAGATGGTGTTTCCCCCTGTAAATAATCCCATGCAAATCAATTTACTTTCATGAGTAGACTAAACAGGATTTGTCTGTAATTAGCATGAAGTGGAACAGATTGCAGGCATGCTTATCTTCTAATATGGAGGAGGTACAGCCAGCGGAGGTTGGACACTGTGCCACTTCGTCTGCAGAACAGAGATGGCAGGACCGGTGGCTACCGGGAAGCTTTGGCCAAACAGAGGACCGTGGCTCCTTGTCATCATTCTCCAGTAAATGCTGTGAAAACAAGCAAACTTCAAAGTAAATTTGCCAGATCGAAACAGTGCAAGATAAAACCTCATGTGGGATTAAAGTCCTTCCATTTTATTTTTTCCCGTCACAGCGCTGAACTTGGAGATTAATGCCATCTCGGTTGTTCTTAGTTATGTTGCATTTTTTCAGATAAAAGCCAGTGGTACTTCTGATTCCAACTGTAAAGCACATTTCATCTTTAATTTATTAGTTCTAATACGTTATTATTTAATATTTGATCCCCCAATTGGCTTTAAGTAGCTTCTTTCTAATACTTGAATCTCCCCAGTGGTAACAGTTTACTTATTGGATTATTCTTCATTTGTGTTTCTTATGCTGTCAAGATGAGGACAACTTTATTTCATGGTTTGTGACAATAGGCCCTCTTCTGAAGGAAGGTTTCTGTACCATCCTTTCACCTGTTGGGTAAATGTTAAGCAGTGATGGCCCCACACATGTATCATCACACTGAGTGGGTTACATTGAACGTGCTGATGTGTGTCAGCTCTGGCTGACGCCGACAGACGTGTTTGGATGGGTTTCTGTGCCTCTGCTGAAACTCACTGGTGTCCATAGGATCAGAGAAGACATGTGGGCACCTTGTGGCCATAGCTTACGTGT
This sequence comes from Ceryle rudis, assembly GCA_033439905.1. NCBI lineage: Eukaryota > Metazoa > Chordata > Aves > Coraciiformes > Cerylidae > Ceryle > Ceryle rudis. The sequence goes on from JAAGNO010023831.1 coordinate 6,278, forward strand.
GAATGAAGTCTTCGACCTTAAGATGGCTTCCTAATGTTGTGTGTTGCATCTGAAGTATATTTGGTTACACTCCCTGAAAATAAATGTTTCATTTTCCTTTGTAGGTTAGATTGGTTCTTCTGGTTTCTTAAGCATGTCATAGTTTCGTGCTTCGTTTGGGCAGGGATGGTAACTCCCATGTACAGAGAGGGATTTCCCCCTCATCTGATGCAGGTTGAAGGTGAGTTGTGGCCCTTTATATTGAAGGCAATAAAATGCTTTATTAATATATTTATTATTATTTTTATTTATAATGCTTTAATCAAGCCTCTTACGTGATGGATTCCAGTACCTACTGTGATGAGGCCAGTGTTTACAAAACACTGTGTTCACAAAAACTGTGTCTCTGAAGAATCCAAGCCCATGTGGCTTGAACCTGCTTAAGACAAATCATGATAGGAAAATAGGAGTGAGGTCAGTAGAACAGCATTGAATTTACTCATGCAAAAGTAACAGGAAAAGTTAGTTTTTGCTAGCAAATGCACAGGGAGTGGATGGATAATGATATCATTTTTATGGTGCTTTTCCAACGCTTGGTGAAAACTGTAGATTTAGTATTTAATTTGGGACGTAGAAAGCCTTGGACTTTCTCTTACTCTAAATTAAATTATTAGCAAAATAACATAAAATTTAGCAGTAGTGAAATTTGTTCAGGGATGGGTAAACTTGTTTTTCATTTCTGATTTGGGAGCTTCTAGCTCTAAAGCTGGGGGTTTAAACAAACAAACAAAAATGGAATGGCAATATTATGAGATTTATTTACACAGTATATGCAGTGAGCCGTTAACTGAGTTGGCTGAAGAAAATAAAATCGGATATGTTTGATGTATTGATATAAATAAATAAAACCAAATCTATTTGATAAGTTGAGCGCTGGTATTTACATTTGCTGCGTTTGTGTAAATAGGGGTCTGACAGTCTGTAACCTGTCCAGGGTTCCCTGCAGGGCAGAAGTCCACCTCGTGCTAACCGATGAAATAAGCTCTTGGTAACCTCTGATACAGAAAGAAAAAAAGTCTAATTGATTTGATGTGATAGTAAGCATTTTGGGGAAGATCTGTCACTGAGGCAGGAAATGACCCAGCACTTAATATCCGGGCATGACCTTGGGTTTGGTTGTTGGCTTTTCAGTTATAGTCATAATGAGCACTTAATATTCACAGCTAAACCTGCAGACAACAGAAAGGAAATGACAGGCAGGCTTCAAAACCATGTGCAAAAATGAGCACACTAAAATTTTTCATGCCTTGTAGTGAGTAACATCACTATTTTATTTCACCTCTGTGTGTGTGTGCACGTGCCTACAGAAAGGGGAGTGAAAGAAAGCCAGTGTTTCTCTTCCAGCCATCACATGGGCAGTATTCTTTCCATCAGGTAGGACTGGACAATCCATGCATACGTGGCATAAAACCCATGCGATTTTAAAGCATACATGGCTTTCTCTGGTGGTTACGGGCTCATGTGTGGAGCGTTTTTCAGGCAGATGGTCCCTTGTGATGAACATTTGAGAGCCATTTGAGAGGCACTGGGGTGCTGGCTGTACCCATGGGGGTAGCCTGCCTGTGTCCCTGCCCCAGGAGCACAGGGGCCATCAGCAATATCAAAACCTTCCTCATCTAAGGTATTAGCAATCCACACTTTTATTCCAGTTATTAATCTGACTGCACTGCCATAAAAACCTCAGAGCTGTTGCGCTCATCAGCAGCTGACTGACAGGTCTGCTGTAACATTTGATCCGTGGATCAAGAAATTGTGCTTGTCTTTGTACATGTTTTGGCCTATCTGTCAGGTCTAGAGTAATTTTATGGTTGTTACTGCAGGGTTCAAAACGGCTGCTTCTTTTAATTGTATTGAGACAGTTGTAAACTTCATTAGACAGCTGTAAAAGCGTAGCTAAGGTTGCACTGCTTGGGCTAACAGAAGGAATGGATTTATTTACCAATACGTCTGCTTCTGTTCACAGTGCTTGCCAAATTTGGTGTGTTATACCCCAATCCAAAACTAACGAGCAAGTGAGAAAATCTGCACCTCCACTGTGTCCTCTTGCCATGTTTCTTGTATCACATAGGTACGATCACCACAGTTTGCTGTTGTAGCTGACAACCATAAGTCAGCTTGCGTGAGAGTGGAGGTGAGAGATCAGAGGGGATCGGGCTCAGGGAGCCAGCACCCTGGATCTGTAAGTGTCCGTTGTCAGGGGACCACGTATTGCTGCACGAGAAGGGCTCAGCATGTGGCGGTTCAATCCGTAACAAATTTTTCCATCCAGGTTTACAAACCCTTGGAACAGGGCTTAAAAATGGAATTTCTGAACAGCCCCAGTGCTGTGTGAACGGCAGCTCTGTTATAATAAGAAACTAGCAGACAACTGCTCCTTCTGCTGTTGTGCGCCGCTCTGCATGGGGCTGCCCTCGCAGCAGGACCATGTGTCTGTGCAGGCTATAATGAGATGGAGCTCTGGCTGGTTTTGTTTATGAGTGAAGGGCAGGGCTTGGAAAAAAAAAGTCCACTTGCTAGCAGTGAGTAAAGCTACGTTGTTTGACCAGAGAGGAAGATTAAGGCATAAATTCAACCTCCATTTTTTTTTGTTGTTTTAAGTTTTAATTAAAAATAGGAAGGTCTGGCCTTTCTGTGCCAAGACAGCCTTTCAAATTAATTTAAAAGGCATTAGTGAGTTCTGCTGAGGTCTTACAAGTAGGTAACTTCTGTCACCACTGCTACTCATTGCTTTCCCAAGAAGCAAGAAAGCTAAACTGATAGAACTCAGCCATCTGATAACAGCTTTGAAACCTACAATTGAACAGGACATTTACTGGACAACCAAACAAACAAACCAAAAAAAAAAAAAAAAAAAATTCTTGCTAAACCAAGACGGGCAGCAATTTGGCATGTGTGTAGGGGCTGTGTCAAGGGTTGCAGGAGTAGGGTTGCAGCTCGAGGTGGGTTTCTGCAATGGTCACCCAGAAGTTTCTCTGAAGAAGTGGAAGAAGAGCAATGCAGTTCTGGCCTTGATTTACGTCTCTTTTTCAAAAAAGCAAATCTAGCTGAAGTGAATAAAGCGATTTCCATGCCATGGGAGTAGCTCCCAGATCTCTTTTTCTTCCGAGCAGCTGCATAAAGAGTCATTTTAGAAAGACCTTTTCTGTAATAAATAGCAAAGCAATCTCATAAAGAAAGTAATGTGCTTTTTAGGCTCAGTAACTATATTGAATTAAATGTTATGCACAGTGTAATTACATTTGCCTGTCAGTTGTATTAATGTGAATTTCCTTGATTAATTTTTCAAGTTAGTTGGTATTGAGTAGGTAGGAGGTTTAAGATCCCCCTAGACCTCCTCTGTCAGCCTGGCTCAGTTAGTGGAGGGAGGGTGAAGCACAGCACAATCAGTGTTATTTCATTAACCACTTTAATAAGCACCTTGGATCTTGGTCTTTCCAGTCACTTGCAGTCACTCCATAAGTACAGTACAGTGGGAATCTCTGAGCTGTGAGGAGTGGTCCCATCAGGTGTGGGGCACAGCGCTTAAGAAGCAGCGTGAATGCCAAAATCCATGTGTGTTGTAGAGTTTTAATGCTCCAGTGCTGGCAGGGGGGTGAGTCTGTGTGGTACAGCTCTGTCCACACTGCCTGGGCCATGTTCAGATCAGCACAATGAGCACACAAGTTCAGTTATCTCTCTGAAATCATGTGGAGTATTTGATTCCCAGGAATGGGGAGCAGCAGTTTGAGAGCAGAAGTAACAGAAGACTTAGCGAGGTGAGGTAACACACTGCTCACATGCACTTCATAGTTTAAAGCTGATCTCTCCCAGTTATCATCTCAAATGTCAGCTCACTGCCTTTACCAGAAGCTTTCACTTCATTGTGCTGTGCAGGCTCAGTTTACCTTTTGAGGAACTGAATTCTGGTCTTGGCCATGTGGAGAGTATTCATTCCTCAGACAGACACCTGGATAGCCAGTTACTGCACCCGGAGGTCTCACAACATGCAGTGCAGACTGTCTTGAAACCAGTTGATGCTGATATGTAAGTCTGACCTTCTCTGAATTAATAAAATACTTGAAGCTATTTTAGAGAGGAAACTGGAGTCATTTGCACAGTGGGGGGTTGTGCATTGCAGCTGTGCTTCTTTTTGCTTGGTGTCTGCAAACTTTATATTAAGTCTCTGTTCCTGATCCATCTCTCAAACATCTGTGTTAACTCACGGGGATCTGGGAGTCCTGGTGCAAGTGTGAAGTAGGAATGAACTGAAACAAGCTCACTTAAATAGGGAACCTTCTTGTGTAAATCAGTCTGGATTATAACGATCCAAATAAACAGTCATTTGGATGCATACATCCTACAACACTCTGTTTCTATTACACAGCCCTTGGGACATGAAAAAGTCTGTTTAGTATCTACTCAGAAGGAAGAAATGGGAGCAGGGCTGTGGAAAAATTTTTCAAGACTAGGAGTCTGTTTCATGTTACAGTGGCTTGCCAAATTTGATACTGAATTTCTTGAAAGTTGGTGCCCGTACACAACTGATTAGCAGTTAACAACTGTAAAGCCATGGGATGCACTGTACTTTTATTTCCAATGCACGTAGCTTTTGCTTTTTACTGTTCTTCAAGAACAGTGTTTTAAAAGAGTGGAAAACCACACAAAACCGAATATATTTGATCAAGTAAGAAGAGATTTGGAAACAACTGGATCTGCTGTATAGAAAGGTCCAACATGCACAAGCTTACTGCCTTAGGAGGACTTTTTTTGCTCTTACCCTCTTGTTCCCCCCATGGTTTTGGTACGCTATGGAGCATATACTGCAGCAAAACATATGCTGCAAGCAAAGTTCAGAGTACCCTGCCAAGGTACAAGACAGTATGGACAGGAATGGGTTTTCTGTGCTTTGCTTTCTCCTTACGCTTCCGAGTAGTTGACATATTTGCCAATTTTGAGATTATTCTTATTTAAAACAACAAAAAAGATACTCCCAGTAGTAATTGGAAGATAAAAGTTCACCACCACCAGTCAGGCACAGGCAGTAGTCTTCTCTCTATTTCAGAGCAAGTGAGAAGAACAGACTGCTTCAGCGGCGT
>JAAGNO010023831.1:11491-23971 GCA_033439905.1 Ceryle rudis
CACCACCAGTCAGGCACAGGCAGTAGTCTTCTCTCTATTTCAGAGCAAGTGAGAAGAACAGACTGCTTCAGCGGCGTTTCCATTTCAGCTCCCTCCTCTCAGGAGTGAGTCCTTGCTGTGCCATACACCAGCTGTGTGGTTTGTTGGGAGCAAGTGCTTCTTTTGCCCTGTGACCGGTGACTCATCAAATAAGAGAAAGTGAGATCCTGGCCTGATTAAATAGTACTGTGAAAGTTGATAGTGAGTTCAGTAGAGCCATGTTTGTATCTGGATTAAAGATTACAGAGAGTGAATATGGGCAGCGAAACCAGAATCATTACACTTAGTTGTTGTATGCTCCAGAGTATGAGAAAAGAAATTTGGAGTCTGCTTATTTTTCTACCCGCTCTATTGTTGACCTGTAGGTAAAAAGGCAGCACACTTTGTCTTTCTACAGAAGTCTTCTCACCCGTAAAACAGGAGTGTTCATGAATGTTGCGCAAGAACTACGAGGACAAATGAATTCTTTGATGCCTGAACATTGACCAAACTTGTATTTTCTTGGTTCGGTCATGTTGCTGCCTAACAATGTGAGCAAAAGATTCAGTAACCACAGTGTTGAATGTGCTGCTGAGGAAGAGCATGGGCTAAGCCAGCAGATACATGGAAAGCCTGGCTAATCAGGGGAGCAGTTAAATACTTAAAGTTAGAGCAGACTTACTTTCACATTTCTAAATAGGCTGCATCTCTTCTGTTCTTGGATCAGCTTCTGTCTTTTCTCTACAGGGCAGAAAAGAAATTGGCCTTGTTCCACTTTGAAGGGGAAGAAACAGTTTTTGGGGAAATCCAGTTGCCGTAGGGAGATAATGAGTTGAAAATATTTTCAAATACTTGTGATTTAGATCATAATGAATAATATTAATGTTTCAAGTAAAAACTTCTTTTAATGCTTTAAGGAGGTATTGGTATGTGTTGCAGGCTGTGGTAAGTCGTGTTTGGCAGTGTTCACAGGTATTTTCAGTGTGCCCAGAGTGCCTAATGCTCCTTAGTGAATGGTGAAGAACAGGCTGGGACTGGTGCAAGCAGCTGAAACCTCTGGCAGTGTCTCAGCCGTCACACAGGACCAGTGCAGGGACTGAAGGAGTGTGCTGTGAAAGACCTCTTGGTTTTCTGTAGGCGTTGTCTGCATGGCACTTGATAACCTTCTCCAGGTCAGACCCAGAGCATACCTCTTGTGTTCCCTTCATGTAAATAAAGGCTGTTAAAGCAGGCTCACTGTAGGAAAACCTGAGTTACTCAGGCAGCAATGTGCCTTAGGAAAAGAGCTGCAGCATTTTCTTGGGGAAAGTCTGATTCATCACTTTGTCTACATGCCTGGACAAGAAAAGGGTCATATTTCTGCTAGACACCAAAGCAAGGGGGGGAGGGTGTTTCTGACTTGATTTATCAACTAGTCGAGATGAATTAGAACCCTCGGGGGAGGGAAAACTTCACAGAAACCGAAATATTTTTACATTGCAGATGATTGTGGCCTCCAGACTTTTTCTTGTATGGCATTTATGCAAGCACACATTCCAAAACAAAATTAAACAAACAGTCCCTTGAAGACTCCTAATTAGCCACTTTGCTCAATACTCAATTAGAATAACCATGTAGGTAAAATATGACTGCAGTGCAGAGAATTTCATTTGAAGTTGCAGTCCATAAGTAATGTTTAGGAACAAGTAATAGAGTTCATCAATGAATGGGTTTTGCTCGGAGCAAATTCAGCACTGCAAACAATTGGTAGGAGGGGAGGGTGAGATGCTATAAACCTGCTGAAGTCTTGTAATTTAAAGCAGAGGCCTAGAGTTCAGAAGATTTGGAAAGATTGTGCCTCTGCCAGAAACCTTGATGTGACCTCAGGCAAATCACTTCACCTTTCTGTGTCTTATCTGAATAAATACCTCTGTTTCCTATCTGTAAAATGAAGATAATGCCTTATACGTGTTCTGAAGCTTGAGTGTTAATATAGTACACAGAAATCACCAGATAGGAAGTTCTTCAGAAGGAAAATGCTGAGCTGTATACGTTTGTACAGCACTCGATACCTAAGTTGGTTTTCTTTTTAGGCCACTTGCAAGTATGTACTCTAGATTGAGATTTATTTGGCCTATCTTCCTTGTGAGGGGGATGGACCTGGGTTCAAACCCTCTGAATACTTGAGGGACAAAGAGCAGCTGGTTTCTCTATCCAAACTTAGATCTAAAGTGGAATTTTGGATGTAGTTGTCAGCTGCACAGAGAGTAAAACTTTACTTACGAGTGTGATACCAGAGTCCAGGTAGGATGTGAGGTTTTACGGCTAGAACCCGTTTCTGCCGAAGCATGATAATTATCACAGAATAATAAGGATCATTCAACAAATTCCACTAGTTAGAAATTACCATCTCTGCACGTCTTATTTAGTTTCATGTCCACAAAAGGGACAACTCTCACAGCTAGTAAATTACATACTTTCTATTGATACCATCCACACTGTGCTAGTAATGAGTGGGTTTAGCAGACTATTCTGGCTTTTGTAGTACAGCGACAATTACCTAGAAGTGCTAACGCTGTAGGTTTGTCTTCTCCCCACCCTACAACTCCAGCCCCACTTATGGTCACATTAAAGTGTCTGCTTTATATTTGCTCATATTTTGCTAATTGTTAGGAAAACTTAAGACCTTACCAAAGGACACCTCATCAGAAAAACTTTTTGTCAGGAAGTAATCATGCTTCTGAAATGTTATGTCCCAGATGAGGTGAAGCCTTCAAGAACATTCAAGAAAAGATTGGAGAGAAAAGCCTGAACACTTTTGAAAAAGGTAGGCAAGATTTGCTGCTCTTTTAATGATTGGTGTTAAAGTCATGGTTAGGCCTTGGCACTAAAATATTAATACCATAGTATTAAAAGAGCTGTCATTTAATGAAGTGCTTTGTCTCAACAACAAGAACAACAAAGTGATGTTTTGATTTACTGGAAACCAAAAGGTTTGAAATAACTGGTTGGGTTTTTTTTAAAGCCTGGCAAAATTTTAAATCTAGCTCAGATTCTCACTTCAGTTAGGGGCTGCATCTTTTAGCTGTATTTGTAGGCAATTGTAATTCACAGAACCCTGTGAAGACTTAAGATCTTCTTTCGCATAGCTTGCAGTCCCAACTTGCGACCGGGATCGTGCATTTCTGCGTGTGAACTGACCAGCCGCAATCAAAGGCTGCGGAAGTAGATGCAGAGCTGCAGCTGCGAAGACTAGAAATGCAGGTTTGCATGGGAGGAGGTCCACAGGCTGCACACATTAACACTTTCAGAATTTTGTGTTGTTCACAGTATAAGAGCATTTGATAGTTCCTAAAATCTTTTGGCTTAAATTCAAAAGCAGTGTTAAGATCCTTGAAGTCTATTTTGGGAAGTTTTAAAAGGTTTTGCTTTTCCAAGGTTGTACATGCAGGATTTGGGAAACTGAGTCACTTTACAGTTTCCTGTGTTGGGACAACCAAAAATAAAAAAAAACAGGTGGTCATGAAGTACATGAAAATGTAGCCCGTTGTCCATTCTTCATGGTAGACAGGAAAGGAGAGGTCACAATTAGTAACACTTTGAAGTAAAGCTATTTCAATATTTTGTACTTTTCCTACCTCTGTTCGTAAAATTCAGATCAGGTATTCTACCTGCAGGGACCTTCAGCAGGTCATTAAAACAACCCAGCAGTTATGAATCAATTTATTCTAAATTTTAATTTAAAATTGCGCTTGCGTAATTTTCCAAAAGGGTTGGAGCCTTTGTAAAACTTACTTCAATCGTTTTTATTTTTCAGAAGAAGTCGGGTGATATATCTTTACTTATCTTCCTGATTAAATCTCTCCATACTGGAGAGAATTATCGTTTACTTCCCAACCTTCCCTTGTCTTTTGAAAATACCAATAGGTAATTTTACCAGCTTAGATAAGGAATTCCATTATAGCTGGGAAGCCAATTATCTGTCAAGACGTTGTTGCAATATTATTAGAAAACTGGATACTTAAGCAGCAGGGTTGTTTTTTGGTTTTTTTGGGGGGTTTTTTATTATTATTATTTCCTGCATAACTATCATGCACTCTGTTTTGATTAGATCCTAATGATACCAAGAACATTTTAAACAAATACTCAGCCCATGCAAATGAAAAAACATTTTCCTTCTTCAGTCGCACTTGTGCAGCAATGGTAATTAATACATATTGGGATAGTCAAACCATATCTGATTAAATCACAATGCACCAAAGAGAGCTTTATAAATAATATTTCCATGAACTTGCTGAGAGATCTGGGGGAAAAAAAGGAAATGTCTTAAGCAGCATCATTGTGCCTAAAGCACTAACAGTGGAGTCACGCCTATAGACTCCCTTGCCCGTAATCCAGCTCCTGCTCTGGACCACACATGGTGAATGGGGCCAAGTTGATTTTTCATCATGTTTATGGTGATGGCAGGCTTTGCAGTCGTGGGGCCTCCAGACTGTCCAGTGCCCGCTGAACACTAACTTGCTGAGTTGCTTAACCCTGCAGCTATATCTCTTTTCCTGATAAGAGGACAACCTCTCCAAAAGAACAGTCCCAATGCCAAAGCATGTGCAATGTAAGCTGTCTCTCCCCAGTATGACCCTCACTGGTTGGTACTAGTCCTGGACTCTGGTACGAGTTTGGTTTAGAGCAGTCAGCATAAAGGATATGCCAAGGAGTAATAATGGAATAAACTACCACGATGAGTTGTCCCTAGAGGACCATTGCCAAGCTTACCTGCAAGTAGCCTCCAGGATTAAAGAACCTAAATGTCCTAGTTAATTAATAGTATTGCCAATCTCTTACTCTTAGTGATATAATAGTTGCAAGCCAGAAAGAGAATTTTGTTTTGGTTTTGAATTAAACATGTTTTAACTTTGCCAGTCCTCTTTCTGAAAGCTGAGATTAAGGCCCCTGTCAAGGAAGGGATACATTTTTCAAGGAGAACTGCCAACCCAACAACAGCAAAAAAGAGCCTCGTGTTGTTTTGAGCAAGATCTGTTTTTCCGCATTACTTTTACAGGAGTTTGTTGTAACTGCATGAGTTTAGAGGAAAGAGATCACTGGGGTTTTTTTAGATTATTAATTTCATGGTTTTTAGCCAACTTCACTGTTTTCCCTGTGTTGTCAGCTTCCCATTGCTTGGATGGCTCTCCCCTATAGCTACAGGAAACAGGTTTGGAAAAATAGGAAAATGTGGTGTTGAACTAGCAAAAAAATATGCAGGATAACTAAGGAGCAGGCGGCATTAGTCAGGTTTTAAGGTTTCCAATGTGCCTGTGTAAGAGCCATCCTTTGTGGCTCTCTGTATTGGTTCTTGACTGGCTGGTAAGCAGGCACTAGCCTTGAACGCTGTGTCATTTGCAAAACCTCATTTTCTACGTGTGTGTGTTTGGGCATGTCAGCAGCCTTTGAAGATGTAATTAATAACAGATTTTACTCTTTTTAAGAGGTGTTTTCAGTTCCTGGCTTAGATGAGGGAGTGGCACGTTTACCTCTGCAACCACCCGTATCTAACTGTCTAAACTAAATCACTCCAAACTCCTTTTATAACATAACCGCCAAAACCTGGCGCAGAGTCCCTCCTCAGTGAAAGGTTGTACAGAAGAGCATCCATCGTGCTCCTCGGGCTGGCTCTGTGGTCTCCGTGTCAGGTTGCACACGAGCTGATGCATGCATCCTGGCAGGACCTGCAAACCTGCCTGTTGGGTGCTCGCTGCAGAGCTGAAGCTCAGCCATGTGAAAAAGCTTTTGGGTTGGAGATCATGGGAGGCAATGCCCTGGTGTTTCGGCTCCAATAGACTTTTTTACCTGCCCGTCTGGAGCACCAGAATGAGCACCTTGTGTTTGTGCATTTTTTTTCCCCTTTGAAAACTGGAAGGCTTTTTGTAAGAGCAAAGCCTTACAGTAAGTCAACATGAGTTGCACCAGAAGGTCTCCTAGTAGATAGGGAAAGGAAGAGACTTGATTCATTTTAATAGATTCAGTTTAGATTTAGTTTGCTAAGTTATTATTCAGGTTAACCACATAGGATCAGTATTCTTGAATACTTGCCCTTCATGAAAAGCAAAGGAAAAAAGAGAAACCGAGTAAGAATGAGAGGTCCTGAAATACTACAGAAGTACCAGTGAACCAGCCTCCATTTTGCTCTTCTCAGTACTGGTGCCTGTGTTAGTGTTTGCCACAGAGCATACAAATCTTGGATCTCTCTGTGGATTTTCTGTGGGAAAATACTTAGGACCTCAGACACTGACAATTTTTTTAATTATAGCCCATGGCAATCCCAGCTTTACGGAAGGAATTTTACGGGGAGGTTTGGCTGTAACTGGCATTTCTGTCCATCACTGTACTTCATTTACATTTTTAAAAATATTTTGATTGTGGTTAAATAACTGGTAATCATGTGCAGGTGGTAGATTTTGAGCTTGATCTTCATTACTTCTGGCAGGAAAGGAGAAAGCTATCTTTATGAATAAATACCTCTTTCCTGAACTTAAATACTGAGATTCCATCTTTATGGGAGAGTTTCTTTTCTCAGCCCATGGTTGAGATCTATGACTTGCCCTTTTTGGGACACACATACTAAATACACTTTTAATCTCACAATATGCCCAGGTGTTCATTTTCTTCTTTTTCTTTCAGCTCTGGAGCTGTAAGTAATTCTGGACTGATTCCATCCACCTGGTTGAGTGCTTTTTTCTATTCTTGCTTTTCTATTTTTCTCCTCCTCTTTCCCCATCTCTCTCGTGTTTCATTTCCTAAGCTTTTCTGCCAGAACAGCTTTTTATTTCAATCACCTCCGGGAATGGAGTGGACATAATGGATTGGGTATTTTATGCAGGCTCCATGGGGGAATCAGGTGTGGCAAGAAGTGATGTTAGGCATGGCTGAAGCAGCGCTCTGAGCCCGTGCCAGTGGGCGCAGGGCAGCTGGCTGGCAGCACAGTGCACCACAGGCTGGCAACCTGTGACTTTTTTGCAATTGCTTTTGGTTCATAAAGTGAGCACGGGCCCATCACACAACTTCCCTGTAGTGTGGCTGGGGAGTATTTTCAGGAACAGAAACCTAGCTGCAGCAGGGATCTGTACTCTTCCATCCTTGTTAATCAGGACTGCTGATGAAACATTTATTTGTCAGGGTTGGATGTTTAGCTAAATACAGGAATACATTTCTGCAGTGTGAAGATGAACATCAAGGATCTTGGCACGGGAGAATGTCAGTCCAATGCAGATGCAGTGAATGTCTCTTGTCAAACTTGTCCTCCCCATGATCTGAAGAGGTATTGGGTGGGTGTCATACGTTTCTGATTGTCTGTTTGCTTGTTTGTTCTGTCTTGGGTTGTTGATACCTTATTACCGTTCCAGCCTCAGCCTCAGGCATGGAGTGGGACTCCATAAGAATCCTGAAGCAATGAGCATTTGCAAGAAATGGTTTGGTTTCTGGCACTGGTACAAGCAAAAGTCTTGCCCTGATCTCATTTTCTAAGCTCCTGTTGAAAACTTCCATAAAGTTAATATCACAGCAGGCTTAGGAAGCCCTTGTTCCAGTGGTTTCCGACCCTTAATATTGAATTATTTTTCCCTTGGTACCCAACAAAAATGCATTTTGTTGCAATTAGAGATTTTTTTTTGTAATTTCAGGGGCTGGGCTGTTTTAAATTTGTCTGCTGTGCCTTAAAATGCATTTTCTGAGCCTGGACACAGGAATGGGGCTGAGGTCTCACAAGGGCTGAATAAACAGAGCGATTATCTCCCATTTCTTATGTGTGCCGCTCCTCTTCCTAAAAATCAAGGTTTGGGGGCTTTTGTAACACCATTACTTTGTTGCCCCATGTTTATGTTGTGATTCACCATAACCCTCAGATTCTCATTCCTTGTTTTGCATTTGTGCACCAGCATTTGCTTCCAAAGTATATGATTTAGTTTGTTAATTAGCTCTTCTGAGTGTACTAAGTTCTTTGTATTTGAGAGCAGCTCATATTTTCCCGTGTGAAGGTCTTTTTTCCCCCCTCTATCCTTGTTCTTTCTCCTGTTGCTATGTGAAAGACAACAAACAGAAAACAAAACTGCCAGATATTCAGAAGAAATGGAGAAGCTGAGAATATACAAAATAAACTGGGTGAAAAAAAAAAAAAAATTCTTTTTTAGCACTGGTAATTTTAACTGCATTCTTAGAAATAGCAGGGGGAACAGATATCAAATACACAATTTTAAAGAAATTAAGGGTAAATTGAAAGACCACATTTTTAAAAAAGGTAAAAAGCGAGCTACAAGAAGCTGGAAGGAACTATTAAGAGATGTTGCTTGGTATTTCCAAGGACCGTATTATGATTTAGCTAGCTAGAAATGGCCATAGCTGCTTTTGTAAATATGACGGATAGTGGAATAATTCATGGCTGATTTTCAGTTTTCAACTGAAATATGTTTGCACATGAATTATCATTTGTCCCAGGTATATTAAAACATCACCTTACTGGATGAATAGATAGCTCAATACATTCAGTGTCAATTTATTTTAAGTAGGAATTGTGAAGCTGAAGCCTGCCAAACAGACACATTTCTGAGTAATTTTAGTTTAAATTCAACCAGGAAATGAGGAGTTAAAGTGGATTGCTAATATGATTTTAATTGGGCAGGGAAAACTTGTGGTGGGATGAGCTGATTCCAGTCCAAATGTTTTGATATTCACCAAATAGATGGTGAGCCCTCAGTTTGCACAGTCTGATACCAGACTGTCAGTGTTATTGGCCAATATAAGCTCTTCATGTGTCGTGTAATGCAAATGAATTCCTTTTACTGGGCAGATTTTGGGAAAGACTTAACTCAAGCTTTCATGCTAGGGTAAATGTTTCACTTTTATCCTAAATTTGTAAGGAGGATGTTTGTGATGCTTGTAGGTGCTGCTCTCAAACCACTGACCTCTCAAAATACAAACCTGGTATGACCATCAGGCAGGGTGGAGAGCTTGCTTTTCAGGAGCGTTCATCTTTCTGAGGTCCCACCAGAAAGGATCTTGCTTTAAAGAGCAGAATGCACCCGGTGCATCCCCAGCCCTGTCAGAAGAAGAGCAGGAGATCTTCTTGAGTTTGGGCTTTTACTTATCAAGTCTTGATTCCTTTTTCTCTACCCACCTGAGACAGTGGGGTAAGCCAAAGATTATGAAGATGTAAGAGAGTACACAGCGACTCAGAACCATTTGTGGGTGGAGGAGTCCTTCATGAGCTTGGTGGAGCCTTTGCTGGAGGTGGACTGTGGTGCCAAAGGCCTGCAGTTTTGACACACTGGGCTGGCTGGCCTTAGTGTGGAGGGGATGGGGCAGGAGCCAGCTGCTGGGTGTCTAGTTCTTTAGTTCCTCTATCTTCAACCAGTCTTTCCCTTTTTATACTGGTGGTGGAGGGCTACCAACCGAAGCTTGCAGTTTGACCCTTAGCTACCACTGCGATTCACCCTTTTGTTACCCTGCATCCTTTCCCTTTGCACTGAGGAAAGAATTTATGGGTACTCATGGGCTGCAACAGCAAGCATTGGGAAGAGAGGTCATCCAAAGTTTGGAGGGTTGCTAATTAGCTTTCTTCTTCATGAATTAGTCAAAGCTAATTAGTGTCTGTCTTTGCAGAGGTTCTGATGCAAACAGAAGAAGAGAGTAGTTAAGTCAGGAATTTTAAAGCACCCTTGTGTTATTAACAGCACCAGCAGATGTTAACCCCCCGCCCCCGCTTCTTAGTTTTTCAGACTTTCCCATGGTGGGTAAGATTTACCTGTTGCCAGACAATGCTGTTGCAAAGCTCAGAAGTCAAATAACGCGTCCAAGTCACCAGCCAAGCCAGACTTGATAGCAGTTCTTTCTGTTTACATCTTGGAAGCAACTTGCATCTGGAGGAAGGAGTTGGAGGCTCACTGGGGGCTTGCTTTGAACGCTGCCCCCTCTCCCCCTGCCCTTTTGCCTCCTGGGCTGACCTAGCTGTAAAAGTGTCAGCCTGGCTGGAGATCCACAACCAGCCAGACATGATGCATAGCTCCATGGGCTCTCTGTTGTGTGCTGGTGGTCACTGGGCTCAGGGAAGCTTTTTGCTGCCAGCCCCCATGCTTATTTTGGGGAGACATGGACAGAAAATGAATTGATTTCCTGACGTTCCTATTCCACAGAGCAAGGCTCTGTTGTTGTTCATCAGTGTAAAAGGAAATGAGAATTTATAGCATTACCTGTTAAATTTACAGGGGGGAAAAAGATTGCTGGAATTTAAAATTACCCTGTCGGGAATATTTTTCCAGTTGTAATTATAAATTAGTATGTAAATAGTCCAAAGTCACTTTGGCTGCTGTTGTAAACTGCAGCACATGGAGAAGGCTCCCTATGATAGCTGAAGTGATGAAAGTGGCATGCAGAAAATGCTTGGTAACTGCTAAGTGAGGAGGAGAAGGGGAAGAGGGCAAGCGACTGAGCTTGTTCACAACTCGGAGGTCTTACGACAGAGCAGATGTCCTCTGTATTTGATTATCTGGCCCTTGGGGGAGTCTGCGGCTCAGTGTGGTCGGCATCAGTTTGCCCTGTGGTGACCGCCGGTCTGGCCTGGGGACACACCATGTGCAGCCAGAGTCCAGCCATGCTTCATCCTTTGTGGGGGCAGCCAGAAGTATTTCTATCCCCGCACTGTTTAACCTCCAGGTACCCAGCAGGAGACCTGCCATCCAAAGCAGAAAATGACTCTGTGCTGCTCCGTGAAGCAGGGATGCAGTGGGACCTAATGTACTAAATATCAGGGCCAGAAACTCCCAATTCAGGATCCCAGTGCATCATTTCTGCTGTGAACTGGGCCTGGCTTAACTGAAATCTCCAGATTACCTCAGTGTGGCTGAGAACAGCATCAGATCTCTATCTGACCTCTTTGTTCAGCATGTGGATATCACAACCCTTCCGTCTCTGTCAGGATTATTGATCACAAGAAGCTTTTTATATAGAGAGAACATTATATAATTACTATTACTTTCCTATACTGCTCTCCTCTGTCTTGCACTTGGCTTCTGCACTGTTGCTGTCACAGAGGCTGTCACATCAGGAAGGTGGCTTTCTCCAGCTGTCAGCTGAAAGAGATAATTTTAATTAATTTTTTTTAATTTCAATTCAAGTCACAGTTTTAGCCAGGCTAAGATTGGTTTCTCAGCACATGAACTTAGAGATGGCTTCTGCTGAGCCCAGTGGGGAGCTCTGTCCCTTCTGTGAAGGTCCCTCTTTGTTTCCCTCCTCACTAGTGCCATGTGGGGAGGAGGTATTATCCTTTTCATAAGCTTGATACTAAAAATTAGCACTGAGTCTTCAATACCCAATACTCCTGAAACTTTCTAATGAACTCTTTACTGCCTGGCATTTGCAGTGTTTTAATTGTACTTATCTATAAAAGGTCTTTTTGTTTGGAAAAGTCAATTGTTAATGAGTAAAAAGTTTGGGAATGTTAATCTAAGGACCAGACAATCAGGAGTATTAGCTTTTCAGGTTCCTCTGCTGCTCTGACTGAATATGCATGACAGTCTCTTAGAAGCTTCCTTCAGGTTATTTGATTAATTGAATGGTGTAGTTTCATGTTGGACATTACCAGTTGGGAGGAAGATTGGACTGGAAATGGAATGTTTGGTGTGCCATGCTTAAGATCTGTCACATGTGAGAGCTGATAATTCAGGTGCATCACAGTACAGGCGTTAGGAGAAAAGGTGGTGGTGGGGACCACGAGCTCAGCCACTTCCACAAGACTTGGCTCTGTGCTAGATGTGCTGCTTGCTGTCCCATCCTCCCATAGCTGCAGCGCTCACTGCCTTACCACTCAGTGCCCCTGCGATTGGAGTCTCCCCCTTTCTTTTCCACATGTGTTGCTCACATATCAGGCTGGAGGTAAAAGGGCAGGTGCTAATCTCTGAGCCCAGTCTAAATCTGGAGTGGTGTTCCTTTTGAAGTCAGCAGTGTTCCCTCTACATTTGCATCTGTGCAACTGAGATCCGGATCCAGTACAAAGAGATGGGAGCTTCTTTTGCCCTGTTCTGTGGGTTTTGCTACCAGAGTGCTGCTATTTACAGAACATGTTAGTTTCACTGATACCTAAATCAACACAGATGTTTTACCGAACAGAAATTTCCATTATGGGCTGAAGCTAACATGATTTCCTAAGTCAGATACCTCTGAATCAGTCTGAGTTTTTCTGTTTACAAGGGATTCTTGTAAAATCGTAAAAAATCCCCAGCCACCCCCCTAAGAGGCTTTAATACGGCTGCTTTGTAATATGCTGCTGAGCTTCCCTAACCCTCCTCCTCACCCACTGCTTCCCAGATCTTAAAACAAGCTTGAGAGCTCTTGATACCTATTGAAAAAGTTACTGGTAAGATTTTATAGTAAGGGCTTCTCTTTATGTGTGTGCTTTTCTTCTTTCATCCCTGATGAGCTCTCACCGTTCTGTCTGCT
>JAAGNO010023832.1:0-38059 GCA_033439905.1 Ceryle rudis
CTGGTGTCCGCCGGCTCCGGGGTAGACCTGGTGTCCGCTGGCTCCGGGGTAGACCGGGTGTCCGCGGGGCCCGGGGCCGACCAGGAGTGCGCCGCCCGCGGGCCGGCCCCCGCCGGGGGAGCCGCGTAACCCAGGCGGTGAAGCGGAACCGGCGTTGCTGGGTTAGTTTCTTCTTAAGCCGTCTCGCTTTAAGCCGGCATGGCCTGGTTTCCAGAAAAATAAAAATTATTGGGTTTGGGGGGGTGCGTGCCCCCTTCGTGGCAGGCGTTAAGAGTCCCCTCAGCGGAAAAAGTGGATGGTGTCTTCGTAATAAACAAACTTCTATCAGACCTCCAAGATAAATAAGCTGGGGAAGAAATAGAGGAAAACTTGTGTAACTCTCTTCCTGCAGTCCATAATGGTATCCTCTGAATTCTTAGATTATATAATTGTCTAGTAAGTGCCAAATTGCCCATTTCCAATGGCACCGTTCATGAGAGTGTGTGAGAGGGAGAAATTATACTGAAATTCTGAAACCGATAGAAAAGAGGTTTCAGAGTTGTGGTTTCCCCCCCCTCCCCCCCATCCTTGCCTTGAACCCAAGCTAACACTAGTTCTAGTAAATCTGTTTTTCGGTAATTAGCCTGTTCTGCTCGGTAGGTCAGTGAGTGTGTTTGAGAAAAGGCTTCCGAGCTTTCCTGTGTGTTACACAAACACTACGCTGTGTAAACGTGTGTAAGGCAGGTCCAAGCTAATCGTGGATACGCTTGCAGGGGAGGGGGAAAAAAAAAGAGACTGAATGTGGAATTGTTGCATGTTGCTTATGGAGCCTTCGTTGAGCTTTGTGGATCAGGCTTAGTGTGGTGGCTTCGGTTACACAGCTACAGTGCTGGCACCTTAAAGTAATGAAGTGTTATAAAAGGTTTGTCTGCTTAACAGGTATATGTTTACCACTTAATTTTTAGGTTAAGGTGGTGGGTTAGCTCTTAACTGAGCCTTGTAACAAAGGTGCGTCTTGGAAGAGCAGATTCCTGTCCCTGTATGGTCGGTTCAGTCTTCTCTTGGATGTGAAAACGGAGCTCTGATATGGTTCTGTACCTCCCTGACAGGGTTTGTCAGGCAGGATTGCAGGGAGATGTTCGAGTCATGGGCTTTAAATTGCTTTGCGTGTATCCTTGTTGCCACATTTCCAGACAGGCTCAGATCTCATTTAAGCACCCAAACATCTCAGAGGGGAAAAAAAAATAAAAATTCAGCACCTAGCAGCTCCAGCTGTGACATTTCTAGCAAACTCTTTTGATGCTTAACTGAGACATGAGCTGTTCAAAAACTATTCTTTGGCAGGAGATACTGATTGTATCGTAAGCATTAGGGTCTAAATATCATGCGGTTTTTGTTCTGGATTGATAGAGGGGAAATATTTTTATATTTGCCTGTGTTGAGCTGTTCAGTTGATTTTCTTTAAGGTGGTTGGGGATATGATGATTTAGTCTTCAGGGATTCCTACCGTATATTAATCTTGCTTACTGGAATACATCTGAGAAAGCTATCACTTGCTGATTTTAGTACCTGCAGCTAATCACCAAAGATGCAATATAGTTAATATCGTATTTCTTCACTCAAGAAATGTCATTAATTTTTAATCACTTTTACGTGTCTGATACTCATTTATTTGTTGGAAACCTTTGGAGACTCATGGGAGTGTTGAGTCTTGTTTACACTGATGAACTGTCTTGCTTCCTTTTCTGGTTTGTATGTTGATTTGTTTGGCATGTCTGTCTCCTAGACTTCTGCTCTTTGTCATATGCACGATCTTATACCCAGCTTTTGCCGAGCTTAGAGATGTGTCAAGGATTTTTAAAAGACATAGCTTAGTGAAAGTAAATCCAGCAACCTGTTGTCCTGTAAGCAGACAGAACTAATTAATCATGGAAACATCCCCTCATTCTGCTAATATTAACTCCTCATGGTGAAAGATTTCAAATAGCACAGAACAGTCGCATCAGAATTTGGAAGTGTTTTTTGGAATTAATTTGAAAACTGCTTTGTTTGGGGTTTTTTCCTTCGTCTCTAAGATGGTTTCTTTTGGTTTGGTTTGTTTTCCTCTCCTGCTCTGTGCTTCCCACCCCCCCCTTACCGCTTTGGCTACTGCTTGAAATCAACAGTGGAGGTGTTTTGCAGCCTGTGTATATTGTCAAGCATTTCAAGTATGCTATGCATCTGTGGGCTACCATATTAACACTTTCTGGAGTTCCTGGTATAATGGAATTTTGTCTTTGAGTCTCCAGTTACTCGTTTGCTTCCACCATGTACAAACCTGTCGCTTTGCAGTTCGTCTTGGATGCTTTCCTGTTCTTTTTCGGAGAACCTCTCAAGAGAAAGAATGGGAAGAGCTCGAATTACTTAGCTAAGTAAAATGAAATTCGGAGCGAGGTGATACTATTGCTCTCTGTGCATGCACGAAGGACCTAAACATCCCGAAGGAAGGAAGTTATTTAGGCCCAAGGCAATGCTGGCACAAAATCAAACGGATATATATTGGCCATCTGTTGTACGTTGGAATTCGGAAACTTTCTAGCTGTCAGAGGTGGAAGGTTCTGTAATGTACTCCTGAGTATTTGACTCCCAGAATCATTTGCTAGTTTTAAAATACTGAAGCTTAACACTTTTAGGAGTGAATACATATGACCCTTGGACTTCCTGGGGGAAAGGGAGGAAATGAAAGAAGAAGGGGCTGGATGATTCAGGATGTCGTGCTTTCCATTCCTGTCTTGTCCGCTGTCTTCATCCTTATTTGGCGACAGGAACTCATCGACTGGAGTAAGAAAAAGCTTATAGTGTGAGGTGTAGGGCTTTGAGAAGTATGTATATGAGGCCTGCTTCTCAATTTCATGTCTCTTCCTTCCTATTTTTTTTTTTTTTTTAATTTTCCCTGGCAAGGTAAAGGAGACTTAAGGTACTTGCACTTTAAATCTATGTATACTGAATATTTCAATGGAAATGTCACCATGTTTTCTCTGACAGCAGTTTTTGTTACTTGTATCTTGTTATTTGTAGCAATTACTTTATTTGTACAGGATGTCGTGGTTCTCTCCAGGGCCTTCCCGATCCCTAGCCGGACAGTAGAGACAACGTAACAAAAGATTTTCTTATGCTCTGAGCTTCACTTCTGGTTTTGACACTTCCTGCTGAGGAGAAGTTGCACAGAGTTGAACCTGTGCTGCTCTTCTTGAGCTCCGTGTTGCTTCGGGTCATCAGAATGAAACCAAGATGACATTGGGCAGCTGCAGGTTTAGTTTAGTTCTGGTACTTTTGGAGCTGCACACTTATACCTGTGCAGAGATTTTGCAGAGGAAACAAGAGGAAAACAAACCTGAAAGACAGTTTATGAAAGGAATACTCTTTTGACCGAATGTGTTGGGATTGTTTCCTGTCTTCATAGCCACAAGAAACAAGAACAAAATCTCTGTGTTCTGTTCCTTTCAAACTTCTGACTCCTTTTGAATATCTTGACAGTTGTTACCCAATTTCCACGTTTCTCCAAATCCACGCTATGCCCAGACAGTGAAATAGAAGCTCTGCAAAGAAGCAGGAGGGTAGGCTTCAAGATAATGCCACTTTCTGTATTACAGTAAGTTTTTTGTTAACATAGAAAGTTGCTTCAGGTCGTTCTTCAATTGCATCTTTACAGAAAAAGTAAGCATAGGGGAGGGTCATATTTATAATGAGAAAGATAATTTGATATAAAATGCCAGTCAAGACAAGGTACAACCTGTTTTTAGCTTGCTGTAGGTAGCCCACTAAATGCCAGTTAAGGCACGTGTGGTGGTGTGTATAGAGCATGGTGAAACAGAAGTTCCATTGGTGTCTCAAGTAGGATTTTATTTTGAGGTACATATCTTCGGTGTTTGGAGTTTTTTGTGTTTTTGTCTGTTTGGGTTTTTTTGTGTTCCCCCCTCCCCTGCTCTGGGTGAAAACATAACATTAAACAGCCACCTATCTGTTCTTTCATGTGGCAGAACAGAATAGGGGCACCATCTTCTTCTCCAAGTTTGGTCTCTGTTAATTTCTTTGACACATTAAGTCTTCTAATGGCTCACCACTGAACACATAAACAGCTGGTGCTATTAATACCTTATGGGCATGTCAGATTCTTACTGGATTTTAACTGCTTTGACTACTTAAAATTGACATTTACTGAGATCCACAGAGATGCTCGATCTTTCTTTAATTCAAACCAAATATCTAAATGTGATTAGTTATGTCAAGCACTTTTGGCTGAGATGGTGCAAAATGCAAGAGTTTTATGGTTACAGCCTTCTAATAGAAAGTTTTTAGATACATCGGTACTACTTCTAATTCATCAAAACTTAATAAGTTAGACTGGGTAATGAATTTTGAAGTGTTCCACTGATCTCAGGGAAGTACATGGAAATTTATTGGTTAAAATGCCTATGTCCAGAACTACACATATAGAAAAAGAATTGATTAAACCTGTGCCTTGGAGGTCCTGAATTGTTTAATGAGATAAAAGGTCATCATATAATGTAGCTGACAATCACAGGCTATTTTAAAAGAGCTTATTTGAAAAAGTGAAATAAATAGTCAACCCAATGTATTTTGTCATGGGGCATGAGAATACAGTGAGCCACCAAATGAACAGTGTAATTATTTTTTTTTTTTTAGTTCATTTGTGTGTCAGGGAAGAGACTACTGCTGCAGGTAAGAATGTGTGATAGTGTTTTGTCACTGTTTAAAACTTTTCAGTACAGAAATTACCACCTTAGGAATTGAATATATATATTTATTTAAGGGCATGGCCTGGAAGAGTCCAAAGGCAACTGAGTGGAAACAGGTCATGAGGCATGACGCTGTTCTTGGTGGTCCTTACATCCACGATGAGCAGTTCTGCTTTCTCACTTAAGTCTTGATTAACAGTACATCTGTGCCTTAGAACCCTTCAAACCAAAGAGTAACTTTGTGGAAATGAAGGACTGGCAAATTCCAGTCATAAATTTGGAACTGAAGTATTAAATTGTCAGCTTTTTCTTGTTGTTTCTTGCTGTTTACTGTGTTTAAATTGCATTTAAGGAAGCCCTTGAATAGCTGGCATGACCTCCAAGTACAACTGCCTGTACTTGATAGTCAAAGAATTTGGGAATTATGCAAAACTGGTTTGAACTTCAATTTATATTACAATTTGCAAAACAAATAGTCGCTTGCTTGCTTACTACGTGTCTTGCAATTTTCATGTTTTTCAATATCTTTCTCAAGGGAGTTTCACTTTGGGCTTTGTAGGAGTAGAAGGGTAGATTATCTACCATCATCTTTAGCGTGAATTAGGGTTTTTTTGTTTTGAACGTTTCAGTCTTTGTTTGCCTTTTAAAATGGAGCGGAGCAAGTGGAGCAGCAGAACCAGGGGGCTTTTTCCCAGTAGACCTTGTTCCAAGAGGATTTGTCCTCCGTGGACTGATTTCTTTGTCAGTTTTCTTGGATGTGAGTTTAGATGAAGCAGAAGGAAGATTTTTATTTTTTAACAGAGTTATTAATTTTACTGCTTGCTGGGTCACTTCTGCCGTTGGCTTTAAAACCGCAAGTTTTAATGAGGAAGAGCCCTGCTATGCAACTCCTTTGACTTCAGGAGAGCTTCACACGTGTGTGCAGTGTTCTGGTAGGATAGGTCCTGGAATTTTGTGACTGCTCTGGCCAGGTTGTGGTTGCATTGAATGTGCATGTGGGATTACTGCAAGTTTGTTAATATTTTAAAGAAAAAAAAAATCAGAACTATTTTTTTTCATCCCCTGCTAATGAAGGATTAGCCAAGCTTACAAATACATGTGGCATGAGAAAATACATTTTAGGCAGGCAATTATAAATACTAGATAACTCTTAGAAAACTAAGAGCTTTTTATTATTCACTAAACATTCCAAATTTTAGATTAAAACAAAATCACTCATAACATTCTCTTTAAATGTGCATGAGCCTGGCGTAGTCCTTCACTGAACTAGAAACAGCATTTCAGTAATTCTTCAGAAGCTAGTATGATCCATTATAAGAAATTTGTGGAAAGTAAAAGCCTGCATCACCTTAGTAACTTTTTAAATTACTTCTGGATTCATGTGCTGAAAAAACTGGACAGCTGAGTGTGCACAGCTAGTACAGCAATTAATGCAAGTGGCAAACTGACCTATGCTGCTCTTACTGGATAGGCAGCTTTTAGCTTACAATTAAGGATGTAGGAAAGATTAAGATGCTTCATACTGAGGAAACAGTAAATACCAAGTCTTGTTGTGTATTTGAGCTTATAGTTAAGCATAACGATAGTAATGGAGGCATCCTTTAGTTATTATGATGTGGGGGGTTTTAAAAAGCTTAAATCAGTTTAGGAGAGTTAAATAAAACCTGGGTGTAAAAATAATTGTTGCATTCCAATGAGATGAAAAGTTATGAAAGACAGGCTGTAAATATAATAAATCCAGCTACTTTCTGTGGCTCCTTTTCTGTCCCTTCCAGCACCAATTCTGTAGATGGACACAAAGGTGTGATTTCAGAATTAAGCACGTGCAAGATCCTGCTCCCTCGGAAGAAGTCCTCTCCACTCCTTGTTGTGCCTGTGTCTTCCTGATGCTTCTTTTCTTGTAGCAGCTCTTGAAGTGAGATGTATAATGCTGATCTCCCTGAGAATTTAGCCACCAAAGAAGCCCAGATTAGTTTTCAGAGGGCTGTCCTCTTGTGATTTTAGCAGTGTTGATGTAGCCACATGGTGAACTTAATCAGGGCAATAATCCAGCTGAAAATGTGCAGTGGTTAGTTATTTTTTAAATGGATCTGTTACCTGAACAGGTTACTTAGGAATGAATGGCCAAGGCCAGAATGAGGCAGAGCCACCTCCTTTGTCAGAAGCCCAGGCTTTGCAGGATTAAGTGACAGGATACTCAGGGACTGAGAGGTACTATTGAAATATAATGAAATTCAGTAATTGCAACATTTTTTGTAGCACATCTTTTAATTCAATAGTCTCAGGTCTCTGTCTCAAGAGGAACAGGTTACCCGTGAGACCTCCCAGTGTTACCAAGTAGCCAAAGAAGTTTCAAAAGATAAAGGATTGAAAGGAACTAGGTAAACCCAATATGCAGTTGAATTATTTATTTGGCATAATAACAGTGCTGCTGTTGTTAATCTGAGCAAAGGGTCTTTGCTTTAGCCCTAGATCAGAAGAAAAAATAAACAAACAAACCCCAAAAATGAAGATGGAAATTGTGGGGAATTTCTGTGAGACAGGAAATCCATCAGCCAGTTGTTTGAGTGGATACTGACTGTTTCGGTGTATTCAGGACAAGCATTCTGAAATGAACAGAGGAAGGAGGAGTTTTCTGTTATGTATCGTAAACCTCCACGTTCCCTTTAAATTCTACATTTTCCAGTAGAAAGAGCTTCCCCTGGTCCCTTCTTGCCTGTGCTACTTTTTTTTTTTTTTTTTTTTTTTTTTTTTACAGCTGCATTAGTTCTCCCATCATTGCCCTGGGGATCGACTGGCTTTATAAAGTGCACAGATTCCACTGCCAAAACACAAAAATGTCTCTTTGAGGACGCAGTATTAGTTGGCAACATTGGTTTCTAACTTGTTGGCTTTTGGGGGGAGCAGATTCTTTCTTCTGAAAAATTCTTAATTTATTTTTTTCTTTAAGGAAGCAGTGCAGTCTTTGTTTGTGGGTTGTTGTTTTGTTTGTTGTCATTTGTTTGTTTTTTGTTTTTTTCCCTGAAGACGTATTAATGTGTTGCTAGAAATTAGTAATCAGAGGATTTCAGCTTTGATGTATCTTCAATATCACTTAGGCAAATTCATGATTCTACTCTGGAATGAATGTGGAAGGCTCTCTGCCAGTCAGCGCCCACAGGGATTGAACAACTGGGAAAGGCTAATTCACTGCTCAGTATCTCTTTGTGGACATCTGCTGAGAAGCTGTTGTCATCTCCAGTCTTGTCTGAGCAAGGAGGAGAGTGAATTCCAACAGAACTTCTATCCCCTGGCAGCTGAGGACTTGGTGTTTCACCTGGATTCGATGGCCTCCGTGGCATCCAGCAGGACGCCTAAAGCGCTGTCATGTCTGGGTGACACGTGCAAAAGGAGAAAGAATAGAAGCAGATTATTTTACAGCCTGAGCGCTAGGACAGGGATTTCAGCAGTGTGTGATACCTTGGATGAACAAATATCATCTTCAAAATGTACTTTTTCTATTTTAAGCAGTTGAAACACAACTCAGCATTGTGCTGTGATTTTTCTAGAACTTTTTTCAGTGTGAAGATGAGTCAGCAGGTTGAATGTAGCAAATGTAACAATTGCAAAATGCCCTTTTTTTTTTTTTTTTCAGGAAATAATATTCTCTCTGGATGTAGATATGGGTATTATTTCCATGCGAATATTTCTATATGTATTGGTACAGTCAAGACATATATTATGTAAAGACCATTAATTTCTTCTACTCTATGGCTTCACTGGCAAATGTTCTGTGTTTCTTCCATCCATCCATTTGAAATACAGGCAAGGATCTAAATCTTCTATCCATGCCTTTCTCAGACTCCCAGTTATGGGGTTTGTTTTACGTTTTCACCTGCACATTCTGGCAGTTTTCTTTCCCCGTCCCTGACACGTTATCTGCAGCTTTTGATGAAGCTTGTGCTTCTGTGCTCCTTGCCCAGCTCTTGCACAGGAGATGTCTCCGTTCTAATCCTGGCTCTTTCATGGGCTGTGTAAGCCAGTACTGTAACTTCATCTTTATTGTTGTAGTGTCTCTCAAAGGTTGTGTACCTACCACATAATGGAGTTATGATGATACTGTTACCACTGCACATATTTATCCCTTGTTTTGGTCACTAGCTGAAGTTCAGAGACCGAAATCAATGGAAAAGCAGGACTTGGGTATGATGATCAGAATTATGTAACTTATATTTATCTTCTGTGTTGTGTTGTGTTTCAAACACCTGAGAAATAAGTTCCTTTTTCTGTCTGTAAGGAAGTGTTAATTGCCCTGTGGTTCTTTTGTTCCGGTTGTGTGTAGTGGTGGGTAGGAAAAATTAGTGGTAGACAACACAGGTATTTTACAAAAGGGAGATGGAGAATTTGGGTTTCTGGTTCTGGAGATTGTTCTTGAATTTCTTCGTTCGAGATGGCAAAGCTTATTTGTGGCAGACTTTGAATTCAAGGCTACAGCAATTTCTGAGGAAGCCTTTTGACTGAGCAGCAAAAAAAAAATATAATCTGGTAGGAAGAGAGAGGTATCCAGGACATGAATCTGATACCTGTCCATTGGTGCCACGGCTCACATCTGTGGCTTTACTCTTTGCTGAGCTCTGTCTCAGTTCCAGCACGTTATTTGATGTACTTCAGCTTATTTAAAGAAAAATAGTTTGAAACCTTTAAGGGGATAGTGGTTAGGCTAAAGCATGAGAGAGAGGAATCTTAAAGCAAAGATTCCTACCCAACAGCTCAGCCTAGAATGAGTATTCCAAGTTCTTCCCGTAGCTGGAGACTCAACAGGAGACTTGAAGTTGTATCACATATTTCTTCTTTAAAATACATTCCTTTGAGCTTTAGAGAAATTATAATTCTTATTAATCTAGCGGGGTTCTTGTTTGATCAGAACTATACTTTTCTAATATACTTTTTTACTAATAAATAGGCTTTAATCAAATGGCCTGCCTTTTTTATTCTCCTGGGAATTTTTTTACCTCCACATATGTCCTGCCATGTCTGTTGCATCATGAAAGTGAAGTGGTGTTTCCAGATGTTAACATTCACGCTAGACACAAGCGGGTGTGTTGGGTGATTGCCCAACTAAAGGCACTGATGAAGGACCTCTAGCATGTTGTAAGAAGGGAAAATAAGCAGGAATTGAAAAAGTGTAATTTTTTTTCCCCAAACTAGACTCTTTTACAGTTGCAGCTGAGTTGTTGTTTTAACAGCAAGTTTTAGGAGGCTACACTGGAGTTAGCCCAGCCAGACCTGGGCAGGCAGCTATGGGACTACTGGAATTACTTTTATCTTCTGAGCTATTCGGTGAACTGTTCTTTGTTGAAGGAAAAGCTAAATAAAAATTAGTCTTATTGCCTGGGTTTGGCACACTCGTGCAAAGTAGTAGTCTGTCTTTTCAAAACCACAGAATGTCTTCAAGTTCCTAATACTTGATTTCAGCTCCCTGGATCGAGGTTGTTCATGGAAATTATGCAGTGAACTGCCTACTTGCTTCTCTGAATTGACAGTTGTGTAGGCTTGGGGAAAGCATTACTGTTACTGTTCTGCAAAACAACCCCCAAGCCTGTATCCTTGTGTGACAGTAGATCTGAAAGTGAATTTACTTCTTCATGCTTTCACTCAAGCTAATTGTTCAGCTTGCAAAACTGATAGTAATAACTTTGAACAACTGTTTGACAAATTACTGTTAAAGTCTGTGTCAGACTTTTTTTTTCTTCCTCTACCACATTTTTTTTTTTTTTTCTTCTCTCTAAAGTAGACTTCAGGGTTGAGTACAGCTTTAATGTAGCCTTTAGGGTTGAGTATATGATTAACTTATCACTGATGTGAATTAAAAAGCACACGGATTTGGAATGTGATTAGTATGAATTTGGACTATTAGTAGTATGAATAAGGATTTTTATAAAGGCCTGTGGTGACAGGACAAGGGGCAATGGTTTTAAAGTAGAGCAGAGTAGATTTAGATTGGACGTTAGGAAGAAGCTCTTCACTATGAGGGTGGTGAGAGACTGGAACGGGTTGCCCAGAGACGATTGTGGATGTGTCATCCGCAGAAGTCTTTAAGACCAGGCTGGATGAGGCTCCGAGCAACCTGGTCCAGTGGGAGGTGTCCCCACCCATGTCAAGGGATTTGGAGCTGGATGATCTTTGAGAACCCTTCCAACTCAAGCCATTCTGTGATTTATTTTCTGGTTTTGTTACGATGTTAGGTACAAGCAGACTAAAGGCAGCATTTTGTTTCGCTTTACTCATTCACAGAGATCAGTTGTGCTTTAAAATGTTAATGCATCTCTTCCAGGAGTGCTGCCTTCAGTGCTGGGCTGGCTGCCCCTGAAAAAGCATGAACTGAGAGGTCTTTTCTTGCTTTCTTTGTGTAAAGGGTCAGAGCACTCTGAAAAATCTGTTGTTCTCCCTGCCCAGGGAGGTTTTGCTCTGAATCCCCTAACACACACCTGCAGTGCCCACCTCTGTCATACGCCTGTGTTTGCAGTGGCTGTAAATGATGGACCGTGCATCAGAGGGTCATTGTTTTGTGGGGAGCTGGAGTTGTGTTGTGTGTATTTGGTAGGAGACCACGCTGATTAAGTGCTGTTCTACATTAATTTTAAACTTTGAAGGTTACAGAAGTGCTGCATGACTAGGAGGACGCTGCGCTGTCAGCGTACCCCTTGAGTACAAAAAGGAAATAGTAATGTTGACTTCATACGAAGGATCCTACCTGATCAAACGGGGGCTGAGATATTTCCCCTTCTGGAGCACTTGGTGCTGCACTTAGAGGCAAGAAACAAACAGGCAGCTCCCCCAGAAAATATGCCTTGAGTGCGTAGTTTGATTTTTGTTTTTGTTTTAAGCTTTCCATTTAGCCTGGAAGAGATCTTAGAATAATTGTATCTGAAGTCTGGCAGTTCAAACACTACACTTTCTACAGTGGCATTGTCTGCTGGCTCTGTGGCCTATCTAAGCATTTCTGCTAGCTGAGCAAGAATGGGGTTATTGATAGCGGTCTGTGAAATTACTCTGTTTCTTTAACGAATGGAGAGAACGGCGCTGATCTCCCTGCAGCTTCGTTCAGATGATCACATTACGAAAGCTGGATTCTTTCCCTAGTGCAGTATGTTTAGTATGTGCTTGGCTTTAAAACTGGTAGCAATAAATTAAATGATAACCTATTGCTTTAGAGTAGTGCTTGGAACAGTGAAGCGCTGAGGTGACGTGATGATTTCTTGCTTTGATGGAACTCTGGCAAAGGTGTAGCGCTTTGACAGTGGAAAAACAACTCCAAGACTGCAGCAGGTAATGGTGATGAATTTTAATAGGAATCTTTGTCTCTGAATAAAAGTTTTATATAAGATTAAGTAACTCCTAGTGCTCCTTCTGGAGGCAGACATTAGCACAGTAACGTGCTGCTACTTCTAGCTGCCAAAGCTTCCTTAATGTTTTCCTGTCCTAGTGATAAGTTGACTTAAGTATTCCCTCTTCTGTAGTTTTGTATGTGTTGGTTTTATTTTCATTTGTAAAACTTCATATGCAGTGATTTACTTATCCACCCGTTTCTGTACGTGCTTTGCTCTGGAACTTGGCTGTGATGCTTTCATCTAGTGAGGCTCCAGATAAACAGTCATAGTTAGTGCTCAGGGGATCATATTCTCAGAGTAGTTTGAGTTCAAAACTGAACCTACCGAAGTCCTGTCTCCTAGAAGTACTGAGAGTAGATTACCAGCACTACAATGACACACACCCTTTTTGAATCTACCTACATTTGGAATTGATTAATATTTAATGCTTCAAGCAAAGGAGCAGAACAAAAGAAGTAAATTCTGTCCTGATGTCTGTCAGTCAATTATCATAAAACTAACGGGAGATGTTACTTTTATAGTTACATTCTGAATAGTAATTCTGACAATGCATTTATTGGGTCAATATCTTTCCCAAAAGGTCAATTAATCTGAAGACTTTACAGTTAGAGAATTGGTCCTGAAAAATTCAGGTGAGGTCTGAGAACTTCAGTGCTGTCACTTCATTACTTGCAGTGACATGCAAGACAGATTTTACTGTGAGAGATTAGAATACTGGTGATTTTTGCTGGTGGCCCCATTCTAGACGGAGAAACGTGATGTGCTGAGATTGATGAACTAATACTTTTCCATCTATGAGAACCTCTAGAATGTTCTGAGTACTGTTTGAGCAATCATTTCTACTCTCAAGCAAAGAAATGCCTGTAGTTTAAGTGAATGCCAAGTTTATTGAGGTTGAAATGAGCAATGCAAGAGTCTCCTGCAAACTTTATAGAGGCGTACATTAGACTACCATAGGTGTGATAAATGATCTATCAAATATTTTTTTGTTACTAAAGCATCAACATGACTGTTTTGTTTCCTCACACTAGCATTTTGTCTGCTCTCGGTCACGTGCTCAAGCATCTCTGTGGTGTCTCCAAACCCAGAAAACCCCTTCTGCTTGAAAGAAAAACTGAATAGTTGTTTTCTTTGGAACAGATCAAGTAAAGCCTTGTTGCATCCTGCTTCTGTGTCTTTAGTGTCTTTATGTTTCCAAGTGATTAGCTCGGCCTTCTCCAGTAATCCCTGAAATGACAGCAGGTTCCTTCTCAAAACTTGTAGATAAAGATTATTTGTTGGTGTAGCTTACTGGACCAGACTTTTCAAAAGGAACTGAAATTTGCTGTTAAGATCAGATTTTTGGGGGAGAGTTTGGATATGCAGACTTCAGAGGGAACTAAAGTGTTTGCTTGCTGAGCTCCTCTGAAAATCTGACCCTATATATCAAAAGGACCTTTAATAATGAAATGGTATGTTTATGAACTTTATATATTTGTGTTTCAGAGATGTTTAACTTAATTCGATAAAACTGTTGCTGTTAAGTTATTTGGGTGTTCCTTCAAATGCTGTTGTCTTGGCTTCTTTTGAGAGAGAGATCTGAGCAGTGCATTCTGAGCTCTTGTCTGTGTGGTCCTGACTTCTTCAAAGCAGTGATACACAATAATAGATCTAGCTCTGCAAAAGTCACGTCCAATAAAACTGCCTTGTTTATTTAATATGTTTTGTAGGCCATCTTTTTCTGGGCAGTCACGATTTTGTTATAAGTACAGGATAAAAGACACTATGAATAAGTTTATTTTTAATGACTGAACATGAGTGATGAAGTTGCTCTGCTTCTAATATAAAGAAATATTTGAAGGATACTGTCTTGGTAACTGGCCCCCAAAATAGCAGGGATCTCTCTTCTCCATTTCTGCTAGTTGTGTAGGGTTTATAAAGTAAAAATTAAAAAAAAATCTGCATTTCCTAAAAATACCAATATTTAACATACTGCTCTGTAAACAAAATGACTGATTTTTCTCTTATCTGTCAAGCCTGTGTAGAAAGCTTGCCGGTGTTCAAGCTCGCTACAAGAGCAAGCCACTGTTAACTTGAATGTTCCCGTAAGCCATTCTTCCATACCCAGGGAAATTTCTCATCATAGATACTCCAGGATATTTGTTGTATGACTATACTGGTATAAAGCACAGTATGAGGACAGAAAGAAGAGGATGTTTCTCTTTGTAGGATAGCCCGAAAATGAAGCATCTACATCAGAATGAAATTATTTTTATAATAAGATAGAAACAGTTATGGTAGAGTAACTACAGTAGAGTAAGCATCTCCAGATTTACCACATAGTGTCCTGGTTTTAGCAAGTGACACTTGCCCAGGGTGAGTGATTTGTGAAACTTGCTTACAAGTGTTGCCCAGTAATCTTATGCTTGGACTATTAAAACATCAAAATAACAAGACTGAACAGAGCTCCCCTATCCATCAAAGGTCTTGCTACATTTCCTCTGTTTAGCTCTTGTGAGCATTATCACTTCCTAAGTTAACTTAGCAATTGCATCCTGCCTGACATAGAAACTTGATAAATGAAGTAGGAGTGCGTCATGGCTTCAACTTTCAGAGAGATTATGTAGTAAGGAAGAGCTGTGAATATTTATTAATATTATTTGCCTTGATCAAACTTTACACACAGTCAGAACAAGACTGGAGAATCAACCTTGTATCTTCTCAACTGACCAGCACCTTCCTGGGCATTCAGAGAATGTCTTGATACAGCACGTTTTGGAAGTGGATGTTTTAGGGAAGTGACGAATAGAAATATTTTCTTCATTACTGGTGAAATTTAATTACTATCTTTTAATGGGAAGTAGTTTAAGCTCTAAAGTAGTAGATTCTGTTCCTCAAGTTTTTCATCCTAGCAACTTTATATATATTCCTTGGGAACGCTGCATTAATACTTACTCGTGCAGCAACTTACTGTTGTAGCTGGAAGTGGGAAATTTAAACGAGTTTTTCAGCCAAATGATTGGAATGAAGCATTTTCATGGGATCCAAAGTTATTAAGAAAAGAATCTTTCTGGGAGACTGAACTTTTGTCTGTAATCCCAAATTTAACTACTTTTAAGGTTTTGTACTTCTACTTTGTATTGTTTAATGACGTTAAACTTGGATTTCGCATAGATGTGCCCTTAAACAAAAGGAAAAGTAGGTTTAAAACCTTTGGGCTGATGCTTTTCACCTGCTAGATTAAAAAGAAAAAGACTTTTGCATTTCCAGTGGTTGTGTTTTTAAAGCATGTTTGTTTGGCTGTGCTTGATAACTTTTTATTGATATCTAGTATCTAAGCAAGAGGCTTCTGAATGAATTATTAGTTAGAGTTCAGTAGGTTAACCATTTAGGTAAATCAGTAGGTAAAGCATTTAGACAAACCTGGTAGGAAATTACAAGATAATCCAGGAAATGCAAACCTAAAAATAGTGTGAAGTGCTGTGATTCATGAGATCTCTGGCCATAAATGCTGAGTCATTGAGCCGCTCCTGTAGGTAGTGAATGTAACATGCATGAATTTGGACAGAACCTCAAAGATGAGGAAACTGGGTATCTTCTGTTTGTGTTGATGTCACTGTTTTATCTGGAATAAAATAGTGTTTACTTAAAGCAGAGATCCAATAATATGTATTTCATGAGGATGACTGTACAAGTGGGATCCTTCTTGATAATGCCTATAAATGTAGTGGATTTAATTTCTGACTTCAGTGCTCTATTGCTCTTCCTCTTGCAACTCTACTGGGTAAGCTCGAGCAGCTTCATTATTGAGTTGTTCTTTCTGTCATACAGGACAAATTTGGAAGCACTTCAGAAGAAGCTGGAAGAACTAGAGCTGGATGAACAGCAACGAAAGCGCCTCGAAGCTTTCCTTACCCAG
Organism: Ceryle rudis; assembly: GCA_033439905.1. Taxonomy (NCBI): domain Eukaryota; kingdom Metazoa; phylum Chordata; class Aves; order Coraciiformes; family Cerylidae; genus Ceryle; species Ceryle rudis. Next base: position 15,987 of record JAAGNO010023832.1, read on the forward strand.
AAACAAAAAGTTGGAGAGCTGAAGGATGATGACTTTGAGAAGATCAGTGAGCTGGGAGCAGGAAATGGTGGTGTGGTCTTCAAAGTATCTCACAAGCCCTCTGGTCTCATAATGGCAAGAAAGGTGAGTCCCTCAAAAATAGGAACTTGGGGAAGATTTTTTTTCCTTAAGGAGGTTGTCTCTGAAGTACAGTGAATTTTTTTTTTCTGATATGTTAGCACCACAAAAGTGACTGATTAATGCTCACTTTCAGCAAAGTTGATATATTTCAAAAAGTAAGAAAGGTTGCACTTGCTTATCCTAAACTTCCTAGTTTTACAGAAATAGTGTCCTGTGTGTCAGTAAGGGAAGGATGGGCATTCATTCCCTCCTCCCCTTCTTTTCCCCATGATGACAAATACAACCTTTTCAGCTGGGTGTAGAAAAGTCACAATATCCTCGTTTCTGGGCCCTAAGCTTAGTAGAATGGAAAAGATCTCGCCTGTCTGAAGATCTTCCTTCGGAGCTGCAGACCAGAACAGGGACTCTAGATGATACTGGGTGATAAAAGCCAAGTGACACTCAAATCCCATATCCCATTATACCACAATGAAATCTACCTCTTTTTTTTTTTTTTAACTTTTTAAAATTGAGAAGTGAAAGGCTTCAAGACTGTACTTTTTGAGAAGAGTGCACTGTCATCTTCAGCAAAACTGAAGGAAAATGTGTATGTACTCACTTTAAGAATAACTGAGCTCAGTGGTCTGGACAGTCTGGAGAGAAGCAAAGAAAAATGCCCACTTCTGAGGTGTGAGAACTGTGAAATATACAGATCGCTGAGGTTTTCCTTGAACTGAATCAATTTAATTGATTTTTCTTTTCACCTATTGTGGATTTAACAGGAAATTTTGCCCCAATTCATTCATATCTGATGCGACTGAGATGTCTGCTGCGCTGCAATTTTTCTTTCATATATTGACCAAAATATGAATTCCATAATGTCTCTCAATTTTCCCTTTCACAAAAGAAATAGGCTTCTTGTATTTCATGAGTGAAACAGTCTAGTGGAACAAAGTATTTTACATAATCTCCCCTTTGAATTTAGATTCAGTCTGGGGAGTTTTTAATTTGAGGTTTGGCTCATTCCTTCTGCTAATGCTTTACAAACACCTATGCAGATATTTTTGCTTCTGAGTCAGTCAGCCTTTTACACGTTTCCTGTAGACGTTTGTTCGTGGCTCCTCTTCAACACAAAGAGCTTCAGTTTCTGAACTATCTATAAAAAAAACCCCAAACAACAGATAAGTGAAGAACGCGTGCTGGAACAAAAAGTTTTTGATAAACAAGTGTTTTGTGAAAAGAGGAGATGGAAATTCCTCCTGTTTCTGGGTGCTGTAGTGTTTTTTTTCTCTTTGCCACTAAAAGATGGATTATTTTACAGTTAAATCATAGAATAATTCTGGTTGCAATGGACCCCAGGAGGTCACGTAGTCCAACCTCCTGCTCAAAGCAGAGTCAGCGATGAGATCAGAGCAGGATGCCCAGGGCCATATCCAGCTAGGTACTGAAAACCTCTCTGAACAACCTGCTCCTTCTGAATGGTGCTTTGTCACTAAGAGTGGATTATTTTACAGTTAATTCACCTAGAGATCAAGCCAGCTATTCGAAACCAGATCATTCGTGAGCTGCAAGTTCTACACGAGTGCAACTCCCCGTACATCGTCGGCTTTTACGGAGCTTTTTACAGCGACGGAGAAATCAGCATTTGCATGGAACATATGGTAAGCGCGTAGGAACCTGTCTTACCTTGCAGTTAGCGGAGCATTAATGCAAAACCCGAGTGTCAACAGGACTTAAATTAACAAAGCAGACTTTCTTGCATGAATAAAGACTCAAAATACTCTGGTTTGGGTTTACTCTGCATGTCTGAAGTTGGGATTGATGTGAATTTTTTTTTTTTATCCCCTCCTCCAGCATCTGCTCTTCTGCACAAGTTGAGGCTGTACAAATGTAGCCTCCCAATTGTCTCTCCTTTATTCACAGTTCTTTTTGTTTTGTTTTATTTAAAGATATTTACCCAATTCTGCAGCTTAAACACTCTTATTAGGGTTTAGGTTTTGGTTTATGCAGAATGGACCAGATCACTCTGATGCTCCAGCTGTATAGTCCTTAGCTATGAGAATCTAGTTAATTTGTATTTAGATGAATCCATATTTTGTCTCCTTGTTTCAAATTTCCCAGAAAATGCAAACAAAGAATAGTGCACAGGAAGTGTACGAGCCCAGAAGGATCTTGTAGAACTTTTTAAATGCCAAAAATATTTTAACTGTGTTTCAGTTTAATACAAAAGTACACTGTCTTCTTGACATCTGTTTGGCTTTCTCTAACCATATGGAGCCAAACACTAAAAGTAAATTGTGTAATTAAAGGTCAGGCAATTTTTTTGCCTCTTGTTTAGTAGAGGATGTTTATGGCAATATGAAACACAATAAATTTCAAAACTTTTTTATTTTTTCCCTGGGAAAAAATGGTTCTGTGGAGAGAAGCTTTTTCCTTTCCCTTCCCTTTCTTCTTCCTTCCCTTTCTCTTCCCTTTCTTCTCCCTTTCCTTCCCCTCCCCTCTTCCTTTCTTCTTCCCTTTCTTCTCCCTTTCCTTCCCCTCCCCTCTTCCTTTCTTCTTCCCTTTCTTCTCCCTTTCCTTCCCCTCCCCTCTTCCTTTTTTTCTTTTCTGGAAAGTACAAGTGATTGTTTTAATGCTTCTCTGGTCTTCTCTTACGGAAATTTTTAGAAGAAATCGATGGTTGCCTAGGAACGAGTGATCATGATCCAGTTTTTAAGCATGTGCTAGCTGAATAGAAGGTGTGCATACCCCAAAATACAAATGGCTGTTGGGAATTATAAAGAAGCTAGTTTCTCAAAATCAACAAAGAATAATGAAAAGTAGGAAAAAAGATATTAAAAATGACCATCTGGGCGTTGTTCCCAAATAGATTATAAAAAAAGTCACAATGTGCACATCTGCAATTGCTAAAAGAGCACGTGTGTTAATGCCCACAGAGGTGGTGGTGGTGGTATATAAGTCCATGTAGAAATAAAAGGCCTAAAGAATCTCCATTTATTTGTCAGGTAGAAAATAAACAAGGGCAGTGTCAGGGTTTGCACGTTTCTAAGCAGGGAACAATATATCTGACAGTAGCCAAGTCTCCATTGTAAGAGAAGGTGGTATGAAATCTGGTGTTTCAGTGCTGAGTCTGGTCCAAGTCAGACTGGATACAAGATTTTACACGTAGAACAATTGATCAATAAGATATGAAACAGAAAGAGAAGGATTATTTAAACAGTAGTCTCTAATAAGCCATTAAGATGTCAGCTTAATGTGGGTCGTTGGGTGGAAGTTTACGGTCTCCTTTAGGATAAAAGATGAGATGAGAATCTCCATTGTCTTTCTTGTACGTATCTTTCAATTACTGCCAGTCAAAATTCTTATTTTTAGCAGCGAGTTACAAAACATAAGTATGAATATGAACAAAAAGTTGGAGGTGGAAAAGGCACAGAACTTGAAGATTTGAGTGCTTGATATTTTTAGGTACATAAATTCTAAATGAATGCATAACTTTGCTTAGCAGCAGGTATTTAACAGGAAAAAGGATTGGAGTCTGCTCCTGAAAGACCTTGAAGGTTGCAGCCAACACGAGGCAATGGAATTGTATTCAGCCTCTTCCAGGATTGGAGGTAGCCCTCAGGGAGAGAGGGGGGGAAATATGGTTTTTTTTCTGTATTAAATCTTTTGTTGTTATACTAGTGTTTCAGCAGAGACAGCTGTCCAGAAATACAGACTGGTTACACAAGAGGTACACAAAGGGACTTTTTTTGGTGTATTTTTTTCCATTAGTGTATTTTTTTTTTATGTGGGTGAGTTTTTTTACAAAAATATTTGATCAAATAAATATTTATATATTTTCCTTCTCATAAGCCTTTAGATTTTCATCCTCAAATAATAAAACTATGCATTATGTCTTAAATTTATGTGTAAATGGTGATGAGAACTTCCAAAGGCTAGGTTAAAGCAGGAAGCAATTACATTCTCAAGTGGAATTTTTGTCTTGAGTACTGGGAGGTATCAAATGCTGATCTGGACATCAGGATATTGTCGTGGGGTTTGGTGTTTTTTTGGTTTTTTTAATTAGAAAGTTATTTCTCAAATTACTCTTTGATTTAGATTCACTAGAATAGAGAATATACAAACTTAGGCACAAGCCTATTGTTGAATCTGTTGCCAAAAATAAACATTTTTTTACCAGTTTTTCTTTCTCAAAAGCTTAGCAAGAGTGGAATACATTTGACTTTTGGGGTGTGTGTTCATGTATTCAATTCATTTAACTTAGTAAGATCAGCAAGACCGTTACTTACTATGAAACTTTAAAACCATTTCTTCCTATTTTTGGTTCCTTTGCCAAATCAACCCTCTATCCTTGGCAGTTGATAGAGTCACCCTGGAGTTGCAGAACTAACAGCTCTCCATGGGTAGGATCTCATCTGGGACATGAGGGGAGCTGGGTTTAATTATGGTTCATCACACATTACATTCAGGAAGGGAACTCTTGTCTTTTCCAGTGTGATGAGTTTTCCTCCCCATAATCAGAATCATAAAAACTGCGCTGCTTCAATCCCCCTCCATTCATTGGAGGGGGAGAGAGTATCATGGGATGGCTACGACAAGGAGGGGAAAAAAAAAAAGTACGTTACTGCTTTGGGCTAAAAATTACAGCAATCTGTAAAATCCTTAATGCTTGGTTGGTGCTGATTTGTGGACAGTGCTTCCTTAAGAAGATCCAAACCATGGAAATGCTGGTATGGAAGAGCATTGTGTGAAGTGTTTATTTGAGTGGATGTTGTTACTGACCAAGTGTTTACTTAAAATAAACATAAAACTGACTAATTCCCACTGGGGAATGATTTATTTTTTCCAGATATGCACCATAACAATGTGAAATCAAACATGGAAAGCAACACTTATTTTTTTCTTTTCTTCACCAAATTTGGGCTTCGGGCTACAGTCCTGCTTATTATGTTTTAGAGTAATTTAATTAATGCTTGACTATTCAAACATTTATTATTAGGATGGTGGCTCCTTGGATCAAGTACTGAAAAAGGCTGGAAGAATTCCAGAGCAGATCCTGGGCAAAGTTAGCATTGCGGTAAGCGTGCGCGCGTCGCTCGCGAAGGCTGGAAGCGGATGCGCTTGTGTCTCAGTGTGGTAATGCCAGCTCCGGGAAGCTGCCTCTTCAGGACTGAAGGATGTGGGAGAGAGGAAAAAATACCACCGGATTTTCAAAGTGTATTGCTTTCTTTTAAAAAGCAATCTTTGTGCGTGTTGTTATTTGGTACCTTGGGGCATCGGGATGAGTAACACGTTCTATTGTGTTGGCTTTTGATTTTCTGCTTTGGTATCAGTTGATGCTTCTGGAGAGGAACAGAATTAACACTTCATTAAAAAATGTTCGATGTTTTGTCTTCGTGTCTGTTGTGCAACAAGCTCTGTCTGCAAAACTTGCAATGAGGGGTTGATTGACTGTTTTTCTAGCCTGACCTGGAGGTACAAATGAAAACAAAATACTGACTTGCAGTGATTACTTTTGGGGATTTCTCTGACGTTTCATTCAGTTGAATTCTTATGCAGACAAAGCATGCAATTCTGTTTCATAATTTTTTCTCTTATTTGTCTTTAGGTAATAAAAGGACTCGCATATCTGAGAGAAAAGCATAAAATAATGCACAGAGGTGAGAGAAAGTTTTACACTGTAACTTTTCCTGAATATAGTCTTTTGTTGAGGTTACAATAACGTGCTTTTTCTAGGATTAGTTCTTTATGATTCAGTATGACTTTGGTTCAGAGGGTTTTTCTGGGGTAGTGTAAGGCAAACTTTTTTTTTTGTGCAAATATCTTACTATGATAATCACATATCTTCAACTTGGGTTGTCATACTGAAGTTTATCTGGGTTTATAATCCCTGCTTGAGCCCGGTATGCTTGCATTGTGTTTGCACACAGAATTTCTGTCTGGGTTTGAAGCTGCTTGCTCCAGAGGGACTTGGCCAGTTGGGAGTAGGTGCTAGAGCTGGGAATCTGACTTGAGACCAGAAGTACTCCCTTTGCGGTAAAGAGAAGAATATTTGGAAGGAACTGAGCGATTCAATCTCTTATTTCCTTTAAATACCAAATAAGTCTTCCTGCATTTTCTGGGGGTAGAAAAATGCTTCTTCAGCATAAAAGGAAGTACGTGATAAACTTTTAAGTAAGCACAGATGGGTACAGAAGCAGAAGCTGCAGTCATGGACAGTGCTAGGCACTGAAGGAGGTTTCAAAACACTACTCCCTGCAACAGGGATACTTGGGCCAAGATCACTGTTGCCTAGTGTAGCTGCAGGGAAGATACACCCTGTCAGGTGTAGCTGTGGGCAGTATTTATTTCTATTTACATACATACATATAAAATGTCAGCGCTTGAAATGAGGCAACATGTATGGAGGTAAACTCTTCATGTAGTTTCCATTCCTGGGCTCAGTCGAGAGAGAAAGAGAAGTAGAAGACAGTTAAGAGACCTATGAGTGGGGTTTTGTAATGACATAGTTAATCTTTATGAAGAAAACTATATTAAAAAGCATTGTCTCCCCATATTTCTTCATTGCAACTTCTGGTCTTTAGTAACAGGTCTGTTAAGCGTGACAACAAAATCACGATTAAAACCTCTGACCTAAAATAAACTTGACAGTTCAACACTCATTACTGCCATTAAAACTTTGAAATTTATTATTCCTACCAGCTGTCTGACGTTCACCTGCTATTTACAGAAATCTCTCATGCAGAATGGCTTCTTTATCTACACTTACATGGTTTTAAAAACACAGTGAAGCTTTGTAACATGAGCGTTGCTTCTCTGCTCCTGGGATCTCTAGTTAATTTACTGTAAAATAAATGCACTGCCTTATATTCAGCTTATAGTTGCCCCTTTTTTAAAAAAAATCTAGCTCTTTAATTAATCTGTTGCATGTTCCATGACACAAAAGTGAAGCTCTTTATGGTCAAGTAATAAATTCCATTATTGCTGACGTGAGTGTAAATTGAAGACTGGAGATGGAACGGTTCATGGTTTTGTTTGAATGAACTGTTCATGGCAGCAATCGTGCAATATCAATAAACTGTGCCAGCTGTTTGAGTTTTGTACCATGAGATCAGTCTTCAGATGATAAAAATACCTTCATCAGACACAAATATGTGTCTAGGCTTACATTTGTTGACCAGGCTAAAAAAAAAAAAGAGTAATTAGCAATCCTAGCTTATTCAAGGTGCTGTAGAATCCCCTTACACATGAAGTAGACTGTGTTTTGGTTTTATAACCGATCGAGTACGCCTTTCTTCTAGAAAAAGAAGGCTGGATGTAGACATTGTAAAGATTTCTGATGGTAGTTGTGAAGTCATTTGTCTCTGTTCAGAGCATAAGGGAGACTCCTGGGAGAAAGATCATCTTCAAGTTTCTCTTGTAGTTCTCAATGCAACCACAGCAGTGGTTTGTTAAAGTGTTGGTTGCTTGGGGGTTTTCTTAGGTTGCTCTTCCTCAGCTGTCTGCTGAGACAGCTTCCCTTTTTTTAATTTTTTTTTTTTTTTTCAGTTTTACAATCTGTAAATCCAATAAATCCAAAATAAAGCCCTCCTGATCTTAAGTGCAGCTTAACCTCACGGTATTGGCGAAATCAGAGATTACACTTTAAGTATGTGGGCCAAGAAAAGTTTCTCCTCCATGTTGCTTCCCATTTTACTGGACTAAATGTCCCCTGCGGTGTAAATTTCATCTACAAATTGTAATTTTAATTTTTTTCAGCACAGTTTTCATGCTGTGTGCATCAGGAATACATGACCACGTACGCTTTCTGCAGAAGCTGTTATTGAAATGTGTCATGTCTGGTCAAGTGGGAGCTGAAATGACACTTGTGAAAGCTGATCATGGCTAGCGCTGGCAGCTAAAAGGAAACCAGTCAGAACAATGTTTCCATGTCTTGGCATAGGGACTTGAACTTGCTCATCTCTTGACATACGGAGCCAAATTTGCTGGTGTCTGTCTTTGATACCGTCCACCAGTCTGTCTGTGGCAGAGGTTACCCTTTCTACGTTATTTGTAGACCCCTGTATGTAAGTTGGACCTCGTGTGTGAGCTGCCACACTAGACTGAGCTGTTACAGCTTATCGTCTTTGCTCTGGAGGGCCCTGGTTCAGCCTCCTGTGTTGTCATATCAATGAGCAAGCTGCTGTCCTGCAGTGTGATGTTGTCTTCTGGTGGCTGACCAGTACTGGGCTGTATACTGGCTGTACTGTTGAGTGGTACTCGGATTAAAGAGGGACTTTCAAGTGGAAAAAATATCATACATGAGAAGTATGTAAAGTGAAATGTCAGTAGGGCTTAGTGGTGTCAGAACATGCTTAGATAATGTGTGTCCAGATGTTAAACGTCGCTTCCAAATGCCATTGTAAATGCTTTCTAGATTTGTCCGTTTCTGGCAAGTCGCTTTGAAGGATGCCTTGGCATTCCTGCTCCAGTTGGCAACGCAAATCTCTGGTTTCCAGAGAAACTGCTGAAGTGCTCAGACACTCTGGAGTTAAAATAGCATAGCGTGCTGCTTTAGAGGGGTGGAAAGCCAGCAGCCTTCCAAACATCACGCTCTGATCACGCTGGGTGCCTTGCGATGGAAGCGCTCAGAGTAAAGAAAGGTTATATAAACTCCCGTGAGGAGTCATGATTTCCTGGGCTACTGCGAGAAAGGTACAGTGTGAGATTATCAGCTGGAGGAACACTGAAGGGAAAAGTTAAGTCTTCAAAAGCCCAGGTGGATTCTAGAGTGTAAGATGCTTATAAAGAGAAGATCATTTGGTTCACTGCCGGTGGAATGCCAACGTTACGTTTTGCCATTTAATTACGAGCATGAAGTATTCATGAGCTGTAGAGATAAACCAGGATTTATGTCTTTGTTCCGCATTGAGCCCGTAGATGTGCACAGATAAGCAGCACAAATCTAGAGGCCGTGTCTGTAATTCGTTCAGACTCTGCAGTGCTTCCAGTGTATTTTGCTAACATTTTTTTTCCACCTTGATTTTACACTGAACTTTAGGTGCAGATTCCTGTGTAGCTGGCGATCTCTAATCTCTGCTGCCTGCTTCACTGCACCATCTGCTTGGATTTTGTTTATGGGTAGTGGTGGTTGTTGGTTTATTTTGTTTTGGTTTTGTGTTCCCTGCTGGAATTTCATAAATTTTGCTCCTAGACTGAATTCTTTATTCTCATACTGTGGTGAGGTCTCTACAAGTAGTAAAAACTTGCACAGAGGAGGTAGAACCTGCAGAAGGTTCAGCTGTGTGCCCAGAAGGCCTCTAACATTTCTTCACCAGTGTGTAACATTCTGTTTCCTGCTGGTAAACAGCTCTGCAAACCACCCAGTACCTCCGCTGCTCTTAGAGGGAAAATCTATTGAGAGCAGTGTTCGTAAGCCAGTGACTTTCCTAGGGGTGGGGAATTGAAAGTAATACACACAGAATGTGCCCGTAATCTTCCACCTCCACAAGGAGGGAGACTGTACCTGGCAAAGGCAGCTGGGATTTTCTTTGTGGTAGGAGACGATGGACACAGGCAGGACTTCCCCTGGGGTTAAGACCAGGGAGCGGTTTGTGCTGGATCCCTTTGGGGATTGTCTAGGGGCTGATGCTCCCTCCAAGCAAAGCGGACAGGCTGTAGGCTCACTCTCCTGTAGCTGAGCCTGGAAGAATTTGTGGACACACAGATTATCACAAAACACCGTTTCCATTGTGGCAGGACAGTTTCAGTTACCTAGAAAGGTGGTTCAGGAACCAGAAAAGGTAGGCAGAGTTTCCAAAAGTAGGTACCTTTATTTCAGCTGTTGTACTTGAAAAAGGGGGGCTGGAGGGAGAAATGGGTAAAATAGAGTTTTATCTTCATTTCCAGTCTCCATGGATCTTGTTCAGGGAAGCACAACCTTCTGCGTGGAGATCTTTTCCCAGTGATGAGGGGGTCACATCAGTATCATCTTTCCAGTGACATCCCATTGACACCACCTCCTTAGGTCCATTCCTTACTCCCCAAAATGGAAGCTCCCTGGTATATAGCTGTGTTTAAAAGTAAAAAAGCAAATGAAAATATGCTACGGACTTCTGGATCTGCTCTTGAATAGCAGAGTCTAAACTGAAATTCTGATGGGTTGAGCTCTTCAAAACCAATTTATAGGACCCTTTTTTCTGAGCATTACTCTGCAGATGTGAGCTGTTGGTTGCTTATCTTGATAATGCATCGGTAATGACCAGCTAAGCAGCAAGACAGATTAAAAAAAAAAAAAACCCTCACAGCTATGGAAAAAAATACTAAACAATTGTTCTCTGTACCTTTGCATTCACAAATAGCTGTTATTAGTTGCTTAGCTACCAGTGACCCTTATTAAATTTCCATTTAGAACAAGTGCTGAAGTCAAAATCATGACAGGGTTCTGTCACGGGTAAACAATCTCAAAAGTATTTTGAGTAATAGGATAATTTTTTTCAGAGCTTTTAAAAAAAACAACCCACAAACAACCAAGACCACTCACTTTCTCCCCTTCCCCCCCCCCACCAAGAAAAAAACCAACCAACCAAAACCCAGAACAGCAAGAACACACTCAAGGAACTGTTTTGTTAGAGAATGATTTGTGCTTATGCGCATGTGGAAGCGAAGTTAGGGATGATGCTGTGGCTGCTCTAGTTCATTGGCCTTTGTAAAATAAATATGTAGGCCTTCTTTAATGATGTTATTTTGCCTAGAAGTAACTAATGAAGAAGAGTTATGCTGACGTACGCTTTCAAGTTTATCCCATTGCAAGGAGAATGCAGATGCCCAATATTTGAAAGCCAAGAAACAGGATGAAATCAAAACTTAAACCAATCTTTTTGCACTTGTAATTGAAAACAATGCTTTTTGTTTATCTGTAGTTAGTCTGTGGAATGAGCCTGGGTAGGGAAACCAATCTCTTCTCCGAGTATTTCCAGTTGTGTAACACTTAGAAGGGAAACAAAGGGAGACACGTGGTGATTCTCACCTTTCATGTTGCATTGTCAGATTTCCCATTTTACGTATTGTAAATACAGCTCACCCACTTGTGGTTTGGTTTTTTTTTTCCCCCAGATGTTAAACCCTCTAACATTCTGGTGAACTCCAGAGGTGAAATCAAGCTTTGTGATTTTGGTGTCAGTGGACAACTGATAGATTCTATGGCAAACTCGTTTGTTGGCACACGCTCCTACATGTCTGTAAGTACAGATTTTATAGCTTTATGTTTACTGTACGCTCTGGTAGAGTTATAACAACTCCAGTAATTGAACAAGAAACCAACTATTGCTGTTACTACTGCTGTTCATAGTTCAGCTCTTCCTGCATTCCGGGAATATTCCTGTATCGTATCAGATTGTGTGTGGGGGAAGGAACTGTTGCAAGAAAAGGCGAGCAACTCGGAATGTTTTACGACACTACGAAAGAGACGCAATTGCATCTATGTCGCACAGTCCAATCGGTTAACGCATCTGGGGTTTATATACGTGTGTCTCCATAAAGCCCAGTATTTGTTGTTTACTTTCCTTGGTAAATGGGGTTCTCTTTCCACTACGGTATTTTGCTGCAGTCACTTAAGTAGGCGAGCTGCTGCCTCAGTAGTGAGCCTGTTGTGACTGCTCCCAGGAACCCAACACGGCTGCAGCAACGAGAGCATGGGAGTGGCTAACATGGACAAGGCCACGGCAGCTGAGCTGAGACTGTTCACAGGGTGTTTTTTAGATCCCTGTGTATGAGGAAGACCTTGAAACTTGCTCTTCAGATAAACCCTTTGCATTACATGAAGGTCACAGTTAATGGAAATAGCAGGGCTCTAACGTACACACCTTGTTCAGCATACCAGCAATTAACTTGTACAGTCAGGAGCGTTCGGAGACTCTGCTGCAGGATTGAAACTGTGTGGGCTTTAAATTTAAAGGGAAAAAGAATAATAGTGCTGCTGCTCCTGCTCAGCATGGGACCTGCATTTAAGCATCAAAAGCAGCGCTCTCTTTTCTGTCATTTAATATTGGTAGCATACTCAAAATGAAACCGTGGCTTATGTCCCCATGTACATCTAGGGGCTGTTGATAATTAGCAAAAAAATCACAGCTCCATCTCTTCTGGGCACTTGACATACTACTGACTTTCCCTTCTTCCAGTAGAAGAAATGAGATCAAAGTGCTGTCTACCTTCAGCTGCCTTCAATTTATTGTTGCTATGGACTGTGATTTAGCTTTGCACGCTCATCATGTGTCAGAGACTGAGGAATGATGGTGATTTTATTCATTTAATAGTATCTGAAGTACCTTTTCTTACAGTATCTTCCTTAGCATAGTTTTTTAAGTACCAGCTAGAATTTGTTTGTCCCTTTCCAGTTTGCTTTTTTCCCCTGAGGAAAAAATTTAAGCCAATTGCATCTTTGTTTGCCAGGCCCCAGTGTGCAAGCATCTAAGCTGGTAGAACACGTGTCTGCCCTCCTGTCTTGTGTATATTTTTCAATCATTATACTCCAGGAAAGGTCTGTGCCCTGCAGAATGTTTTACCATTCAGTTTGTATGTCATGTTTTGTTACCATTTCAATGGATTCTAGAGCTCAGCAGGTTAGAAGTTATGTGAATACGGATCTAAACCTGCAGTATGCACGTATAAAATAGTCCTTGCATAAATGCATTTCTGCTATAGGGAGCTATCAGAATGCTATCAGCTGAAAACTCTCACAAACCACAAGACTTTTCCTAGAGCACCAAGTCACTTTTGGACCCCTATAGAATCCATACAGTTACTTCCTTCTCCTTCCCAAAGCAGAAAACCAAGAAGAGCTTTCTGGGGAAACCAGGTGAATCTCTAGTTGCCCATGCTAATTTTGCTTCCTTGCTCTTTAGTTATCCCATTGTTAACAGTTGTTGAAGCAAGTAATTTTTTTTCTTTCTTGTGACAATACTGTGTCTCCTTTTTGTAGCCGGAAAGACTACAGGGAACTCATTATTCAGTGCAGTCGGATATATGGAGTATGGGGCTGTCCCTGGTAGAAATGGCTATTGGCAGATACCCAATTCCTCCTCCTGACTCGAAGGAACTTGAATTAATGTTTGGCTGCCCTGTGGAGGGAGATTCTCCGGTCACAGAGACCTCACCCAGGCAAAGAACACCTGGTCGACCAGTGAGCTGTAAGTTACTACAATCTGTTTAAATTCTTTTCTAATACATGCCTCTGTCAGCTTAAAGGTCTTCCTTACCTGACACAGGTCTGCGTAGTGTGGCTTTGAACTTTAAACCAAAAAAAACCACCAAACCCAGGATTGTGTTGGGCACCCGTCTCATCCTCCCTGTGAGGAGGTATCTGAGAATCGAGGACTAGAGATCCCTCTGTTGATAACTGAGCTGTTCACGAGCACCATTAAGATCCCAGTTTGTTGTTACAGTTTATCTCTCTAGGATGTGATGCTGATCAGTGTACAGTAGGGTGATTCCCAGTGAAGTTCATGGTTTGGTTCAGACCTGGAAACAATGTCTCCTTGCACCAAAGTGTTGCTCTCTCGCTATTCCGCTTGTTTCCCCTGTAAATCTACTGGGTGCCACGTAAGAACAGTGTGTATGACTTAGCTTTTTAATGCACCCCTGCCACAGAAGGAGAGTAATAACGTTTTTCCACTTCTACAATTTCTTCTTAGCCTATGGACCAGACAGCAGACCCCCAATGGCGATCTTTGAACTTCTCGATTACATCGTCAATGAGGTAATCAACTGTTTGCACTTGTACTCACACAACTGTACATTTCTAAAGCAATCCAGAATTTGAGGCGAGGTGGGGTTAGGGTTAGAATAAGCCAGGTCTTCTGATCTTTTATTGCTGCAGTATGAGACACGTGTCCTTGTTGTGTGTGTTGGCTTGTTTTTTAAATTATTTCTTGTTATGACTGTTGATTTATTTTTATTTTTTTTATGATTCCTGGAAAAATTTTGGTTCATTTATCTGCATCATTTAAGTAGGTTGATGAATTTTTCCAGCCTGGATCATGCAGCCTGTTAGGGCAGTTGATAATGAACAGTATGATGAAGCATATACAAAACCAATCTTTTATTTAATTTGGTTTAGTCTTACAAACAACCTAACTTACGGTGCCATGTCTCTCAGCTAGCTAAGCTACAAGGGCAGGTAGTAACGATTGGTACGTTAGAATTGATCGTCCCTTTCGATATTTTCACAAGTGCTGCTGAAACTGATGGAATTCCACTGCTTGTGTCCTTCCAAATTAAAAAAATAAAGCACGCTTATGTTAACTGTCATTTGTAACAGCTGAATAACATCATTTTTCCAGGTGAATGATTTATAAAATTTAAAAAGCACAGTTGGTGTGTAGGTCTCTGCAAAGACGAGCGTTCTGTACATGTACTGATAAATTATTTCTGTTCCTCGTCTGCGTGCACAATTCTCTTCTTGCATTACAAACCTATTTTGCATATTTATGTAACACTTCAATTTGACAGCGCTAACTCTTGGAATAGAGTTAGCATTGGATTACTTATGCTACTGTGGTTCCTGCTCCTGTAGCATCCCCGAGGAGGTCAGTTTAAGCTGAAAAGCTGCAGTAGTTGAGAATTTGGCAGCATTCTATTTTGCCAGCTCTGCTGTAGCACAAGCAGTCTTCAGCATGAGCTGCTACCTCCAACAAAGTCCCTACACCAGTGAGTAACTAGAACACAGTACTCTGTACATCCAAGGAACCCAGGTGTTGTAGGTGCTTACAGGCCCCACGGTGTGAGAGTGAAATCCTAACTCTGATCCTATAGCAAATGTCACAGAGAGCAAGAGAGTAATACCCAGGTTTATATGGTATCTCTTCTCCTTTTATCTGAATTCTACCTGAATTCAGAACCTGGACAAAACTCGCTCCCTGGGACAGAATATTTAGATCAAAAGCATTATGGAACTAATGATGTGCAAGGCATCTCCCCTTTCCCAAACTGGAGATGAGTAGTGAGGAGAACACCACAGTGCTAATTAACTGCCTGCTGCTCTGAGCCTTCTTTAATGACAGCTCAAGGCTGGGTTAACCCCATTCAGGTGTGGGTTTAGAGAGGGGAAAAAAAGGCAAACCAATTCCCATCTCACCCTGTAGAAACTGTCTCCTGGTCTGGTTTATTACTGAAACACCAAAACACCAGCAGTTGTGAGAGTAATAACTACAGCTTAATCAGTGATAAACTCAGCATCTTTACTTCTATAAATCAAATGACAGGACATCCTTTATTGATAGTCCTGGCAGCTGAAAGCTGCCTGATACTTGTTCCAGAGCTCAGCTGCGAAAGAAGGTCTGGGTAGTGCTTTTCAGCTTTACCCAGGTACCAGACATACAGTTGGTAGATCTCTGGGTAGGTTGTGCATCATCATACGTTAGTTATGCCAAATAACTGCTGATTTCTATTTCTTTCTTTCTCTTTAGCCACCTCCAAAACTGCCCAATGGTGTTTTTGGTTCTGAATTTCAAGATTTTGTTAACAAATGGTGAGTGATTTCTCCGCGGCTAAGTTGCAGAGGGACACATTTGGGAGCAGCCCTGCTGTCCTACTGGCAATCAGAGCCCCTACCTGTAGGCCATGGCAAATGTAATTTCAATTAGCATAATCCTCTTTCTCTGACTGGTGATGTGCCTGAAGCTCATCTGACAGGCACCAGCTTGACAGCGTAAGCGTCCAAAGAGAACCCCCAAAGCTGAGACATTCCCCCCCTTTAAGATACAATTTCTGCTGCTGTTTACAACTTCAATTAGCGCTTTTTCAGTGTTGAAGACCCCCTAAAACTTACAGACTCTGAGCACATTTCTAAAGAAGGATCCTTACTTTTAAGGGTAATCTTCATGCCATTCTGCAGTGGCTGTTTGGATGCCTTACAGGCTCCAGATGGCTTTTCTTTCCCAGTGCTTTAGTGACCTAACATCTGTGTCACAGCATTCTCCCATCTACTTTTCCAATTGCACTGCAGCAATACCAGCACTGAACCAGTACAGTCGGTGCTAAGGGAGGCAGTTCGTTAGTCTGAAAAGTTAGTTTGTTTATTAAAAGCCACGTGTGCGTATTTACCGTTTCCAAAAGGAAGGAGAGCAATGCAATGGCTGGACTTGATACTGAGCATGGAAAGACTTGGGTGAAAGAAACATGAGGGATAAAGCAGCTCATATTGATGAGATTTTGTTTAAAATGGGAATTTGATCTCCCCAGCTTGGTCACAGCCACTCCTGCCCCAGCTGAACGGTATCAGACAACTCAGGCTTTCATACCTGACACTACATCTGTGAGACCTGCAGACAGGGATTGCTTATGGACCTGATCTGTGTTTGAGAGGTGCTTCATTACCTCGTGCTTTTATCTAGAGCAGTACCTCCTTCAGACCGAGGCAGTGCACCATCGTGACGTAACTTGATCTTTATTTTAAAAAGAGAAGTGTGTAACTTGTGCAACACTTTCTGTTTCCCTAGTTTAATTAAAAATCCTGCTGAGAGAGCCGACTTGAAGCAGCTGATGGTAAGTGAAAGTTCTTTACCTGAACTAAGAGCAGTGTTCCCTGCAGGCTGCATTCCTGAGATCAGCCTGGCCTAGGGTGCAGTTTCTGGTCTCTGATGCAAGCAGCTCAGAGTTTTCTGAGCCAGACAGTAAGGGGCTGCAGGCTTCACGCACTCCAAGAAGAGGGACACCAAAACTTGTGGGATTTGGAGACTGCCGTTTGGTAATTACATTGAGCATATGACCTAATGCTATTAAATTAATTGGCAAAAGCATTCTTCTTCTTGGATTTATTATTCAATTATAAATTGTATAGATTATTACTTGTAGGAGGACAAAAGAATGAAATTCTGCATACCTTATGGACTAGTTCAATACATTTTTATCATCTGTTGTGAAACATAAAACTTGCCTTGTTTTTTTTCATCAGCTTTGACTTGCAAAATCCGTAGAACTACTAAAAAAATCCCACTTTTTTTTTTTTTCTTTCTGTATGAAATGACCTTACTGCTTTCAGTGGGTCTTTTCATGGCCTCAAGGGTAAAAAATCAGCTTTTCCCTGCCCTGATCCCACTGTACAAGGGTGTGAAACACAATCAGACTACTGCCAAAAGCCTTTCTGTGCACAGGCAGACATTTCCCAGAGTGTTATCTCGAGCAGCTGAGTCACATCCTTACCGTGCCTGGTGGTGGAAGTGTTCTGCAGTAGGCAGCACGTAGGCAGTGCTCCTCTGGAATACTCTGCGAGGTGTGCGTTTCATGTCCTGGCTGATTCCGTAATTCTGCAGAAAATGTCTCCAGGTCGCTTCACGTGGCTTGCCAAATTTTAGAGCTACCTCGAGTACTGAAAGTAAACTGGATTTATTGTATTTCATGTTATTCCCTGTTGTTATTTAACAGATCGAGTGCTTGAATAATAACACTCTTCTCCCCTGCTCAGATTCATGCTTTCATTAAGAGATCTGAAGCGGAGGAGGTGGATTTTGCTGGGTGGCTTTGTTCAACCATAGGCCTTAACCAACCGAGTACACCCACGCATGCTGCTGGAGTCTGAACGTGGAAGAGCGAATCCTCTACTGTACACCTGTTAACAACAATGCTATTTGGGTCCTATTTCCTCAGCTTGTACCTGTTCAAACATGTACTTTCACCTCTTAAGGAAGAATGTCTTTATAGCATGTGCCAAATGGTTTTAAATTTTGTCCTAAATTAATTGGTATTGTATTGGATCACGTTTGTTTACTGACCAAAATGTACGATGTTTAAGTTCCAGTGCTTGCTGATTTTAAGTGATTATGGATATTCTTTCTTAATGAAAATGTCACTGGGAGTGTTTACCCCCAGCTTGTTTGAACTTTATCAAGAATCTTTGTAAATCGTTGGTACTTCAATCATGCTTACCTAAGCTCCCATGCAAAAAGGGTTAGGGATGCTCCAAAAGTGTATCTGTCGAGCATGCTTCTGCTGCTGCCAAACTGTCTCTGAAAGTTAGGCCTAACGGTTCCCATGTCGCTGTTGTTTAGAGATCTCTCTTTCCAGGTAAAGAAGGCAAGAGCTCTGCCTTTCTTGGAATGTGCAGGGCGATATTCTAATTGTAGACTTGTTCATATTTCTATATTTATTTTTAAAACATATCATTCTTGGACTTAGTGGCGTACGTCTTTCTAATTGATTTTTTTTTAAAAAAAAAAAAGTTAGTTCTTGGAAGCGTCCTCCAGAATCAAGACAAAGATCCAGGCACTTTGCTTTCTTTTAACCTAAAGATTCATGACGACTGTGTTTAGTGTCTAAAGTGTATGAAGATCCTCTATTGTTTTATTCTCTCAGATGTTTAGCAATGGATTCTCTTAATAAATATATTATCAAGTAACTTCCTGAAGCTTTTTCTAAAACTCAGACTTAACCTCCTGCCTTACTCTGAAGTAGCTGCTACCTCACACACCCTTTTTTTCTGTGTGTTTTCCTCCCTCCTCAATTGCAAGAGCTTCAGGTGATTGCTTATTTCAAATGCTGCTGTGGGAAATGGGATTCAAGTCAGTTACTGTTGCAGCATTACCCTTGGTTGCTGGGGCACAGCAGAGGTTTTGTGTCTGGGTAATGCTCAAAAAAACTTGCACTGCACGGGCTGCTCCGTTCGGTGCTGTGACCCTCCCCTGGAACTGGCATTTTCCGAGGGCAGAACCAGCACTGTGCACAAAACACAGGAAGAGCTGCTTGTCTGCACCTCTCCCTAACCGAGCAGTGATTCTTCAGGCTTTTTATCTTCAGAATTTCAGCTCCATCTTGCTCTCCAAGAGGGAGAGGTGGGTACAAAGTCTTGCTGTCAACATCTGTGCTGAGCAGCACTCTAAAAAGCTACTTCAGGAAAGGTTTTGGAGGTGGAAATGGGTGAAGTTCCTTCCCTCGAGGAGTGCAGAGCAGTGCAGAGATGAACTTCCCTGAGGCCAGCGGTAGTGTGCTATCGGTACAGAATAGCCCTCAAGCCAGTGACGCTAGGAAGTGACTCACGGACACATCCCAGGCTTGACCTCGACTGGTGGTGTGAGTGACAACGCTCTATCAAAACCTGGCCTGAGCCGGAGCTGGGAATTACCCCCATTAACACAGGGCACAACGCCAGGAGTAATTTCAGTATTGGGGAAAAGAAATACGCAGTCTCTGAACACCTTCTTAAGAGCCTGGACTCCCAGTTTACTTGTTTTCTCTACAGCCAGCAATAATTGAACACTACACTCACACTTGTATGCAGTCGGACACCGGGACAAGTACTTTATTGCAACATGCAGTAGGATGGGTCTGTTTAAATCCAAAAGCAAGCAAGGGCCTCCTTCACAAAAGGCAGCATGAACTCTGCCTCTGCAAACTACTCGACCATGCTGGGGACAAAGGATATTTTTCAACAGTCACAATTACACTTTAGAGCTGAAACATGCAGAGAGGAGAGGCTGCTACTGCTCGTGTTCTGTACAGACCAGCTCCTCACATGGTAAAAAATGATGACACTCCAAGCCATGACCTGTTTGGTTTCTTTTAACCAGAAAAAAAACCCAGCATTGCTGAATCTTCTGCACTCATGTTCTAAGCTCCTCCTTCAGTAAAAGATTCAGGATTCTCAAATCCAAGTAACTTTAGTACAGGATGAAGCTACATTTACAGTCCCAAATTCAGTTTCTATCACCACAAACCAAATAAGAACCCAATAAACAATCTCTCCTCAAACAGGGCAGGAACTCCCTGGAGGTTCAGTCATGTTCTGACCACACCCAGGACACTGTGACCAGTTCCTTCCCTTAAAAGCAAACCTCAGAAGAGTGTTTATTCTATTTCCTCTAAGTGATGCCAAAGGCAGCAGCACCTGTAGAGGGTGGTTGTACAGTGAACAACCTTGGCTCACACTGGACTATTTCCCTAGTAAGGCAGCTGACAAAGTGGCTGAGTTAGAACATGACTTTTATTGTTCGTTTTCAATCAGCTAAACAAGAGTTTGGGTTTCTGTGCTTTAAAACAAGGCTCTAAGAATTGTTAAGACCACCAGCTGCACCGTGTGGCGTCCACACTCACCGAGGAAAAAGAACTAGGGGTAGGAGCAGCACGAGCTTGTTACTGTACCACTGAGGAAACTGGGGAGGGGACTTTACATCACCTTCCATTTTATAACGAAGCTCTCTGAACTTCTACTCCTTGAAGCTCACTTGAAAGCAGAAGGTGGCCTTGCATTCATTTAAGTTACTGGGAAGGGGAATAACATTTGAAAAATAACAAGTACCAGGGACCAGTTCTTACCCTCGAGTCTGTGGACAAATAAAAGGCTAATGGGCTGCTACTCTGACAGAGCAAGAAGTAGAAAATCTTGACTGTTACAGCCAGACTGACAGTACTTGAGAAGAGCACCTGTAGGAACAAAGAGAGGCCACCTTGTTACCACACCCAGAATCAGGCTGACCTGCTTCTCCTGGTGTGAGAACACCTACACATCTGTCACATCTACAGGGAGTGTTACGTCCAGTTTCCCGTGTAACTGAGAACTGGAGACAATCCTGGACACATCTTTTCTCACCGCACGCCTTAAAATTCCCAGTTTAAGCAAATGAGGTCGTAATAGAATCACTGGTTCAGCAACCAGCCTTCGTGGCCTGGTTGTCAGCATCAGGAAATGAGAACAGACAAATTATTGCTTTCCGTGTACGTGTTAAATTAGTCCCACTTGATTAATGACATCTCCCATCCACATCTAAAGCTGTAATGAGCTACATTAGATTTTCAATGTGGAATGGATTATGCTACATATTTGTGCAGCCAATTTTCATTCTTTTAACCTCTACGTCAAGATGTGCCAAGTTTGTGACACCTGTTCCAAGTGCAACCTCCCTCGACTCTGAGAGTCTTGCATATTGTGTAGTTCATATACAGGACAAACTGAAAATCACTTGGTGAATCTTATATGAATGAAGAAGAAATTCCTGAGTCTGTATTAAAAACCATCTCTGATTTTTCTCTCTCAAGAATCGGATTCCTCCTCCTCTTCCTCCTCCTCCTCTTCATGACCTTGAAGACTGAGGTGTAATTCCGTTTGATTGATAGCAGCCTCGTTGTCCATCTGACCAAGAGTCTGTCACAATAAAAGAGTTTATCTTGCTAACGATCAAAACCAGCAGCGACACTGAAAACTTCTCAAATCACTATCAAAACAGAAACCCCAGTGCTACCACTACTGGCAGCGCCAGCCCATCACAGTGACGAGCACCAGTTCTCTTCTGTACTCTTCTAAAAAGAGTTTCAACTAGTTCATATAGTTACTAGAAAGTTCAAATAGTATCTGTGCTTCCACCCCCTGTGATCAGTAGGCCAAACCAGCTTCTCATAGTTAAGAGTCATGGACCCAGTGTTTAATAAACAGCAAACTGAAGCTCCTAAGCTCCCCAGAAACAACCTGCTGCTTTCAGGGATGGGAAAAGGTGGAATCCACGAAGCAGAAACCAGCAACAAACAGGGCAGGTTTTACAGCTGAGCTTTTTTGAGCAGAATAAACAAGGTCAACATTAAGAACTCTAAATGAAAACCAAGCACAGCAGCACCTACAGCTTCTCACACCAACCCAGATCCCCTCTCCCTGTCACTCCAGCTCACGGACCCCAACACGGGGGAACACCAGGCCCTCTCCTTCCATCAGTCAAAGACTTCTCTTACTTTGTCAGTCTCCTCTGCAATAGCTGATGAAGAGACTGCTGCGTTCTCCTCTCTGGCCCTGATCATTGACTGCAGCGCCAGCTCTTCCACCTGCAAACAAGGGAACACAGGAACCTTTGTAGTCATTATTTCTTGAACTCCCAGAATCCCAGCATGGTGGGGG
Source organism: Ceryle rudis (assembly GCA_033439905.1). Lineage (NCBI taxonomy): Eukaryota > Metazoa > Chordata > Aves > Coraciiformes > Cerylidae > Ceryle > Ceryle rudis. The sequence continues at coordinate 37,936 of JAAGNO010023832.1, forward strand.
TGGGAAGGGCCCTCTGGAGATGCTCTGGTGCCACCCCCCTGCTCCACCCAGCAGGGGCACCCAGGGCAGGGGGCCCAGCAGCGCAGTGTCCAGGCGGGTTGGGAATCTCTCCAGACAAGGAGAC
>JAAGNO010023836.1:9015-24897 GCA_033439905.1 Ceryle rudis
GGAGCAGGGGGAGGCTGCAAGGTGCCAGCAGCCGCACCAGGGCTGTGCTCTGGCAGCACCCTGCTCGGTGTATGGGCAGCTGCTCTCTGGGGTGGAGGTTGGCTCGGGGAGTTGCAGTGAAAGCTGCTTCTGCAGGGCACGGTGAAGTCACACATGCAAAGCGTGTGTGAACAGTTTGCACAAGGGCTTGTGCGCAGGCCAAGCGTGTGAGACCAGCCAGCCAGGCAAGGAGCCGCAGGATTCGTGCATTAGCCAGGCATGGAGGGGAGCTGGGGTGCCCATCTCTGCAGTTACCTGCTTCAGAGATCTCTGCCACTTTCTGTTGCTTCCAGCCCACACTGCAGAGTTTTATTTAAGCACTTCTGCCCTTGTCTTTTTTATCTCACAATAAAAGTAAGCTGTTATTTCCAATTTGTTTTATGCTGCACTCATTCATCCCCTGGTACCCGCGGGGCTGGAAAGCCAGAGGCTGTGCCAGCACTTGAATAGTGAGGGGGAAAATAGTCTTAAAGTTTGGAGGCACTTAAAAGTGAATGAAGTTTGATGCTGCTGGAAAGATGAGCTACTGCAGCTGAGGTCCTGCCGCAAACCAATTGATTCTCATCAGCTCCGATTTGCTTGCTTCCATGGTCTCAGGACTGGCTTATTGCACAGATATCCCCTCCCGCTGACTGGCTTCTCCGTGCTTTCCTCCTCTTCAGGACCTGCTGTCTAGGAAGCTTTAATTCTTTGCTTTTAAAAGGCGATTGCATTTCTTGGTCTGAAACGCTGGGTTTTGTTAGAAACCTGGGATCACAAACTTCATAAAAGGGGAGGAACCTCCACAGCGGTGCTGGCAGCGTCAGCTCCCTCCTTCAGAGCACGTGGCAAAGGGCAGGCCAGACATAATTAGCTATCATTAATTGGCCGCTAAGCCCTGCTCCTGCCCTTGGGAGCTGTGATGTGAGAAACAGCTTCCAAGAGGCTTCACTTTGCGCCCTCTTAGAGTAACTGGTGTTTCACACGCCCAGGACCAGATGCAAAGGCTGACGCTAATAGGATTAATGACCAGAGGCCACAAACAGCTCCATTACGGTTTGGGAATTAGATATATCTGGGAGCAGCCAGGATATAATTTGGTTCATTTGTTAAAATAACATATATAAAAAGCAAGCCCATTCTCAGGGCCTCAGAAGACAAGTAAGAAGGATGGCTCATGTCCTGGGTGGCATTTGTTTTCATTAAGTGGGTGGAAGAGACCTGATGGAAGCTGTGAGCTTGATTGTTGAGTAACCTTGTTGACTCTGGAAAAGTCAGGAGCTTTCAAACTGGAATTAGCAAAGCAACTCAATTAAAAAGAAATAAAAAACAACCAAAAGCTTGAATTTCACATCCATCAGCTTGTTGTCTGTGTTGGCAACTCTCCAAAGGTCAGCTTTCCACTGAAGCCCACCCGCAGAGGATGTGTTGGTATCGTGTGAGAAAAGCCCTCTGCATGGCTGGAGAACCAGCAGCTAGAGCTTCCTATTTAAAGGGTGACCAACCGAGAGAAATTTTTAGCTCCTCTGTCTTATTTAATTCTCTGAGCTTCATTTCATGTTTGGTCCCAAGGTTCCAAAATTAAAGGGAATTGTGCACTAGACCAGTTTGGAAATTTATGACTTGTGGCCTTATGTTCTCCTGGTGCCTTTCCATGACATCCATCTTTCTGTCTGGCTTTCCCAGAAGCAAAACCTCACCAGTCCCTTCCCGAAGTTAAACATCTTCCCGCAGCCCTAAATCACCCAGAAATATTCAGCGTGCAGGGACCTGTCCTGGAAAGGGAGCTGTTGGGTGGTCCTGCTCCTCAGCAGGCTGCCGGTGAACTCTTGGGAGTTGTTTCTGATCCACCATTAACCTCATGCCTGGCCTTGGTCCAGGGCAGAGGCAGCTTGGACGACTTGGGGGTGGTTGTAGAGGACACGCTCTCGTTCCCTGCCTGCCCTCTCTTCTCGCTCAGTCAGCTTTGCTAAAGCTTGTCAGCTCGTCCTCCAAATCTTCTTGGCAATAAAGTCAGCCAGGGCAGTTTAATGACTTTCAGAAACAGGTTAAACAGCGCCTGGCCCTTTTGCCTCCTAATTAGAAGTCCTCTTCCCCCATACTTTCAAGGTCGTAGTTCCTCTCGCCATGTCTAATTATGACTCTAGGCTTATGTGCTCTTTGACTAATCCGGCTTATCCCCTCGTGCTTGTTTGCTGCAGCTCCTAATCATGACCTAAAGCAGCTCCAAACTGTGACCGCTGTCCCCACAAAGGAGGCCCCTGGAACACCCCCAGGGGTTTGATCCAGGCAGGAGGAAGAGACAGGGAGAAGCTTTTCTTGCTCGGGCTGAGGATGCTGTGTGGTGAGGAGGGCTGAACAACAGCCGAGGGACCCACACGCAGGGCATGGGGTGATGGGGGCAGCCTGGCTGAGCATGGACCCGACTACCCACATCTCTGGTCCATTTCTCCCCTTTTCTCTGCAGAACTACCAGTAAATGTTCCCTTTCCCCCCCATTTCTTTGGCTCTGGGCTGCAGGGTTGGCCCCAAGCACCCCATTAGTGCCACTGCTCCTTCTGCTCTGGCTCTTGCGGGACTCATCCTCTTAACCACAGACACTGGCAGTTAATAAGAGCATCCCTGTGCCGCTTCAGGGACCTGTCCTTCCCCCAGCACCTCCCAGGTGCTGCACAGCGGAGAGAAAAGGTGTCTCACCGGTGCCTCTGCCAGCTCGTCCCTCTGATGCCTGAGATTTTTTGATAAGCTCCTTGTTTCCCAGGCGTAGAGTACAAAACTATTTTTCTTGCACTGAGCAGACAAGATGTTGAAATGTTTTTTCCTGTGATAACTGAATGAGGAAGAAATCCTGCCTGCGATTCTTGTCAAGTCGAGGATCTCTTTGTAGTTCAGTGAATCATTTCATCCCCAATGTTAATTTAAAAGCAAACAAACAGAGCTGAATGCATTTGATAGTAGAATTATTTCCAGTACATTTCAGGTTTTGTTGTAAAACACAGTTGCACGGGCACTACATAGCAAAGCCAGCAGCAGCCCTGGCCTGGCTGCACCCCACTGCACCCCATCATGCCCGAGCTGGACCCTGCAGGGCAGCCAAGCCCCGTGCCAGGAGAGCAGAGTGTGCTGCTGCTCCCAGGGAGCATCCCCGATTCTACGGGTGCTCTCGCTCACCGACACAGCTACAGCAGCAAACCGAGAGTTAAAAACTCCTCTTGAGAAACAGGAGCTGCAAAACATCAGCCTTGTTCCACCTCAAAAGAGCAGGAATGAATCAGAAAAGGGCAAAGTGCGTGAAAAGGCTGAATTGTAATAAAAACGGTGTTTAAATGTGCCACCAAGAATTAATCACTTTTTCCTTTGCAGCTTCCCCTCTGCGGGCTATTGCCAAGAGTTTGGGGAAGGAAATATGAACAAGGAATTAGTTTTATTTTGCGTGTAAACTAGATCGGGGGTGTAATTACCCTGGTTTATAGGCTCACAAAAGCCATTAATCCCACGGGCAGGCGGCGAGGTGAGCAGGGTCAGCTGGGGTGGCAGCTCCACATCCCTCTGCCCAGGGCTCTTGGAGAGGGGAGCAAGTCCCAGAGGGGAATGTTGGTTTTCCCCCAGGGTGGCAGCCCAAGCAGCTCCTCAGGGAGGGGGTGGAGACTTTCCCATCTCTTTTGGTGGTGGTAGGGTCCGGGTGAGAAGTGCCACGGTGCTGGGAGAACAGGAAGCAGCCACCGTGCAAGCCCAGTACGACAGAGACCAGGCTGCCCTCCAGGCTCTATAAATGTCTGAAATTGGGAGTACTTATCCCCTTGGAGTCAAGGACTGGAAATAATGCTTCCTGGGGAGAGCAAAGTGCTCCATCTGCTCTGCTGGTCAGGAAGGAAACGGGTGGCTCGTTGGCTGCCTGGAGGAGCAGTGGGAGTGGAGGGGCCCTGCAGGGAAAAGCTGGGTCCTACCAGCCCAAGGCAGAGCCAGGCAGGGTGGGCAGTGAGGGTGGGCGACAGCAGAGAGCCCGGGGGGGGGCAACACTTTCTTCCCCATCACCACATCCCGCCTCTTGCTGTCCCTGGGTTATCCATAACACCGCGCAGCCACTCGCTGCCGCGTGGGAAGGAGACGCACGGGATCGGCACAGAATGGTGCTTTGTCATCAAAACCCCGCTCGCTGGCAAGCCCAGGGACCGTCACCTTTCCAGATACACAAAATCAATGCTGTCCGATATCCCAAAACCTTTAAACACCAGACAGGCCATTTGTCTTCTTTTATGGTGGCTGAGAGTTGAAAGGAGCCCGGACAGATTAAATAATCCAGCAATAGCAATTTGAGGTCATTTTCATCATATTAATGGTTTTGCTGCCTATAGAAACAAAGCAAACTGAGGAGCTGGGTTTGGACCAACTTCTCTGCGGCATCACTTTTCTGCAGAGAAGCGGTTTTCCATGAGCATCACAACAAACTGGAAGTGATGGGTGAGGACGTAGCCGTGACTGCGGACGCTCGTGGCATCTGCTGGGGCCCAGGGCAGTGCGTCCCGGCTCCTGCCTGGCCGACCTCACACGCTGCTTTGGGACAGGGTTTTATCTACTCTGCCAAGGAGACAACAGAAGGAGCCTATTTGAAACTCTGCCTTCACTCCCCACCTTTTAACAAAGTAGAGTTGGAACTTTATGAATCATTTTGAACGTTTCCGTGCAAAAAAGGTGGCTCAATAACCTCAGAGGTTTTGGTGGGAAGTGTGATCACATGCACAGTCCATCACCGTCCTCCCCCCCAACAGACCCAGCTCATACACTGAAAACAGGAGGGAAAGGAGGGAGGGATTGAAAGTCTGAATATTCCTTATAATTCCTTAGAAACAGAAAGCAAATTTGAGAAAACATGGAAAACATCATCTGACGTATCTATAAGCCTTTTGTAAGCACTTTCCAGGAATATCTTATGGCCTCAGTTTCATTAGTAAGAACACTTGCAGAAAGCAAACTCTCATCCCGCGTGCTCATGCGTTTGGTGCTTGCAAATGGTGCATTATGGATTCAGCTGTAAAATACACAACTAGCGCGGCGAGATAACTCCCACCAAGCAGCAGGAAAAGCCGCGCGTGGCTGGTGGGATTCCCCAGCACAGCCGGCTTCGCCAGACCGATAAACCCCCTGAAATTCACTGCCGGGGATCGCCTCGGTACTATTGCGTTTGTTTACCGAAGGGATATTTCTGTAGCTCTCTAGAACAGCACTTGCACGCGGCGATGGGTGGCACGTAGGTAGATGTTTATATGGGGAAGGAAAAGCAACTCTCCTGTGCGATCCCGACTCAGTGCGCACTGCAGATCGCAGTGTTTCCTGGAGAAATTCAGGAATAACCATGGATCCATTTGAGAATGTCACTGGCTTTTGGCCGGTGAATCATGAAGACCGAGAAAACCAAAACATACCAAGTAACTAACTCCTAGCAGAGATTTAATTGAAACTAATCATGCTCAGGCTGCACGGGAGGGGTCCCTGCACCCTTCAGGCCAAGCCCAGCAGCAAGGCAAGGTGTGGGTGCTCCCTCCACTCAGGAACCTTTTGGGGTCCCAGCCCTTCTCCATCTTCCCGGGCAATTCATTGCCAAGATTTCTCTGCTTCAGCACACTGCTGAGAGAGACAGCGACAGACCAAGGAGAAGATCTCCACATAACCTCGATTACCCAAGGATAATGAGGCCCAGAACACCTCTAAGGTATTGGTCATATTTGTATCTATTCAGCTTTTTCAGTGCTAAAGGTAACCATTTATATCCATTAAAAGCAGACAACTGGATGGCGAACGGAGCCCTGTGTGCACCTCAGCCCTGGCTGCCTCCTGATGGGCAGCATATATCAACCGTACACAGAGATCCTTCTCCATGGCTGATGGCAATGTTTGGCTCTGCAGATGACATGACACACTAACGAGCTGCTGCGAGGCACCAGCTTCGATGTTGCCCCACAGCCTGGCACCAGCATCCTCATCCTGCCAACCCCAGGACACCATTCGATGTGGCTCCTGCAAGCACCACAGTGAATTTCCTGCAACCCTTGAGAACCAAACCCTGACACATTCCACTCAGACTTCCTTCAACCCTTGCAGTCCAAAGCCAGGTTGCCACCCCGACAGCAGCTGCCGCTTTCTCCTCCACCAAGGCCTCTCACGCAGGAGCAGCAGCCAGGAGCCACAGCGTGTGTGTCCCCACGGATGCTGTGTGGCCCTGGACGTGCTTAGCACCTTTCTTGCTCCTTTACTGTGGTGCCCTGACACAGAGCCCGTGCAAATCCTTGGGCAATCCTTTCCTTTGCCTTCAGGGTTGCTTTCACAGGACTGTAACCCTTGATACGCTACTTTTAATTAGAGAGAAACATCATTAAGTAGATCAATCCCTACACCAAACATATTTGACAGCCACAAGGCACCTAATTGGCTCAGATGTTTTGTAGGCAGACCCTCTCAATACCTGAGGAGATTCAGCAACTAGGAAAAAAAAATTAATTATTTCTTACCAGATGAAGAAGTAACTTTTTTTAGCCCAGAAGAAATAGAAAGTTAGAAGTGTTGGTGTTAATTTCTTCTGTTAGGTGAAGATGCTGCAAGAAATAATAACCAAAGCCCAGACCATGCACACTGCTGTGTGTTCCCTGAATAATTAGAGAACTTGGTGATGAAAACAGACAACAAAGGATCCCAGCCCACGGGCACATTATCAATTTTGTTTGTTCCCAGAGGTTACTGAGTGTTTGATCAGAGCCGTCCTGCAGGTGTGATACACACCCCCGCTCGGGTAAATATGTGGCCAGTGGTTGGGGTTATCTTCCCATTTGCAAAGCCTCTTATCTGTCCTGGTGCAGCCCGAGCTGAGCTGCTGGCTCCTGTGCCCTGATTGCTATTCCAGCAGCGGCGGCGGAGCTGGTGGGACGGCAACAACAATCATACATCTCCGATATTGCTTTCCACCCATAGGATGTAATTGCTTCTGCAGAAGAAATTAAGCATCATAATGAAACGACCGTAAAAAGAGACTTTGCTCTCCATGATCTGGTGATCAGAAACTCCACAGACTTTGCTCGTGAGGGCACCGAGCCCAGCAGGGCAGGAGTGGCCGGTCCAGCTGATTGGCTTCCGGTCACACTGCAGGCTCCTGGACCTGGACCAGCTGCACTTGGTGACCATCACTTGCAGAAGCAGATGGAACCAAAATTCAATGCACATTTGCATACCCTTTCTGCCTTCCCAAACTTCCCAGCTTTTGCTTCATTTCCACTATTTTGGTTGCCTTTTGCTTGGCTTTATTTCTGCTCTTGAAAAAGGTCTCTGAAACGTTGCATACAGCTTTAAACCCAGAGCTGAGCCTCTCAGACCTGGAAAGGGAGGAAACTTTATTTTCTAGAGAAGCTGCACACACCTGAACACAAGGTTTGCAGTGCAGCAGGAAAGACAACTTTAGCAGGATGGGGAAAAGCACAGAAGTAAGAAGCCTGTTTCGTCAGGGGAGCCTTGCCCTGATCCGAGCAGTCGCCAGGTTTGAGCCCAGGGCTCATGTCAGAGCCTCCCCCCAGCCAGGAGCTGTGAGCGATGCAAAGCCAACCTGCAGCCATCGCTGCCTTCACATCCATTCTACTGATGTTCTCAAAAGGCATCTCAGACACGTGGAAGTCTGCTCTGCAATCTTCAGCCAAGTGCGTTAATCCCCTTGCAATTAACAGAGAAGGGGACGGTCATCTGCTGGCATTCCTGGCCAGGGGCTTGGAGAAATGTCTGGTGGCTCTGTGCTCCTTGGGCACGGCCGGGCAGGGCCAGTGGCACTCTGCCAATAGCCCAATTGATTTTTGTCTCCTTTTCCTCCACAGTGTGCAAATTCCTGCCCGAAGCATCCTTTTATTGTCCTCCGCCTGGGCTTTCTTCCTTGATTTGTCACCCACAATGGGATGCTGGCTGAAACTGTTGCTAAGGCATCAGCCCCCACCTCATCAAGATAAGTTTTGTTCACACCAGAGGTCATTCACAGAAGGACCGGGAGCCCCCTTTGCTGCTGAGCAGTCACTCAAGCAGTACATCACCCATTCATAGTCTCCTTGGATGCTACCAAAGAATCTGTCCACTTAAAACAGGATTATTTCTGGGTGGGAAACCACAAAGTTAATTTGGCTCTAATCCCTTTAAATGGAACCAATTATTGGATCACTAATGACTCTTATGGAGGTCTCTCCCAGACGGTGGCTGGTGAGGGCACTGGGAGGGTTGCAGGGAGATGAGCCCAAGCTCCCATCCACTGTGATGGCACCAGGATGGTGCAATCACCTCTGCGAGGGGCCACAGCATTGGGCCAGGACCCCAGGCAGCCCTCCTCAGGGCTATGGGTCTCCTCCTTCCTGCCTAGAGTCCCCCACCGCCTGCCTTCAGCAAAAGAGCAGGAGAATAAACAGCTTTAATCATCCAATCCCTACTTCCTATTGCTAATAATATTATCATCATGATATTAAGCCAGTTAATTCTTTCTCTCAATTTATTTGCCTTTGTTTTTGTACTCCCATGTTGTAATTTTCAATTTAATTAGTTTCAATGTTTCTGAGGGCAATAGGTCTTGGTTTATCTTTGCAGCTAATAGTCCTAATTGTTTACCCTTTCTTCAGCAATATCTCATTAACTTTATGGGACATCATTTCTGTCGCATCTGTAGAATTAATTCCATCACTAGTTGAACCATATTCCTAAATTTCCAGCCCCTTTTTGCTTTTCTAAGCCTGCTTGACCTTGCCCATCCTCACACTGCTGACTTGCTCCCTCAGTGTCCCACCAAGCCCCTGGGCAGCAGGTAGAGGCTGGAGCTTGGGGGTCTGAAGGCAGCAGGGCTGTGCTGTCCCCTCCTGCATCCTGGGAGGGTTTATAATGGGGATCTCCTGTGGCAGATGGGACGGGAGAAAGAGCAGGGGAAACAAAGGTGCTGGCACTGCTGGGTGGGGGTCCACAGCGGCCAAGGGGAGTGAAGCAGAGGGTCATCAGCAAGCCCTGCTGGAAGGCAGGCCAGGCTGCTGCAGAGCAAGGATAAGCGCTGGATGAGGAAACTGAGAAGCTTTGGGTCATTTCTTACGCTGGCATCAAATCACAGCAGCAAGAGGAGCTTTGCTACTCAAAGTGCACTTTTGATAAATCTATCAAGCAGGCAATTTAGAAGAGAAACCAAATCAGGCCCCTTCTGAATAGGCATTTTGCCAATGATGAAAATGGGCTGCACTTCAGGGCCTTCACAGCACAGGGAAATGTCTGGGTCCCTGCTCTGGGGACGCTGGCCCAGGCAGAGCCCCCTGCATCCGTCATCTAGTATTTATGATCCCATTTCTCCTGTTCTTTTGTCTTTCCACACTTGGTCCTGTTCTTCTGGGACCCTTTTTGGTTGCTGTTTCTGTCTTTCACAGCCCTGGGTTACTATTCCTGCCAGCAGAGTGGTCTGGCCATTCCCCTTGGCTCCAGCAAATGCAAAATTTCTTCCCTCCAGCAAAGGAGGTAAAAGCTGCTGGGAACCTAAAGCATGGCATTGCTTCTGAGGCAGCTAACGCAGTGCAGAGCTCCTCATTCCTCTGCTGGCTCCTCCACTGAGCTGGGATGTCTTGGCTTTGGGGGAGCAGGGCTGTGGCCGTTCAGAACCTCACCATTCATGCTGGGTAAGCGGAGGGTAGAACTTTCAGATAGCTTCCCAACCCCGACTGCTCCCTTCAGACCCCATTAATCATGCTCCTAATGAGTTTGTGTTCACAGATGAGATGTTTTTGGCTGCAGAGACAAGTCACAGATTATATCTCCCATTGATTGTTTCATCCCACTCGAATGATTTGTACCAGGAAACGGTTCTGAATTTTCAGCTTAAATCACACTCAGAGAGCAGCCTTGGCACGTGGAGATATTCCTTCAGTTGTAATGATTGCAATGACTTGGGATTTTCCCCCCCCACACTCTGTTTTCCACTCAACTTCACTTGCAGGTCTGATCTCCCTGACTTCAGAGGGCAGCAGACCCCCAAGCCCAGCAGCAGCTGCTGAGCATCCACCGAGCATCACTGCAGCAGGAGCGATGCTGGGGGGTGCTCCTTGGGTTACAGCTGGCCTCGCCCTGCCGGCTCCTGCCTGCGGATTGCTGCTGGATCCGGGCACTGAAATGTCCTTCCCCATTAAACAGGCAGGGAGGGATCTGCTGGTGGTAGCTGTAAGGGCACCTGAATTATTGATCGGTACATGGGTTCCAGCAGAGGCAATGAAGACAGCGAGCGTGGTTCCCTTCCCAGCAAATGTCATCTGGCTTGCAGTAAATTAACTGGTTAAGCCCACCGAGTGCTTGTAGTTCTGCACACCTCATGCTTCACAGCTCACTCAGGGAGGGCAAGAGCCACGTCAGGGCAAAGACAGCTTTAATTTTTCACAGCAGTCAAGGTGTTTTGGATAAATGGCTCCGAGGAGCAGCCAAGGGAAGGGAAGCGCGCCTAAAGCTCCTCGGTCGTTTGCAAGCTGATCTGGCTGGGTTCGAGACCATGGCTGGCGTGCAAAGTGCGCGGGGGGGTAAACAAACACGTGTACGTGCAACATATGGAGAAACACACATGAAGTACAAATCGGCCATATGGCCAAATTCTTCTGCCAAATTTTCTTTTCTCTCCCTTTCCTTTGGCTATCTTTCATCTTCCATGGGCTGCCATGAAAACTACCCAATCTCCTTCCTCCACATCCCCCATCACAGCATCACTGTGGGCCACTTTGAGACATTTTCTGTATGCTTCCAGTTCTCAAACTTTGTTCTGTTTGTCTTCAGGATTGCACAGAGGAAAAATGCTCCCTACAAATCAGAGAAAGACACTTGGGTAGGTCAAGGGGCTGGTCCTGTGGGGCAGAGGCTGCCCAGGCAGCCAGCTGGGGAAGAGGCATTGCCACCCTGTTGATCTCTCTCTCTGGATTTACAGCATGACCCCCACCTCCCTCTCAGACACTGCATTGCTCTCACCTTGAGCCTCTGCAGGTAAGGAGGGAGCAAGGGCAGCAGGAGCCCACCCGCCCATCTGACCTGACAAACACAAAACTAGTGCCAGGAAGCAGGTGCACGAGCAGGGTCTTGCCACTGAGCTCAGAACGATCCAGCTTATGCTGGACCACCTCCCAAAAGTGGAGATGGAGCAGCTGTTCTGAGGAGCACAGAGCAGGGGAGGCTGAGGTTTCATTGCCCTGTGCACTGCCCTTTGTCACGGGAATCAGCCCCGTGCTCTCTGCTCCCACAGCAGGCTGAGCGACACTGTGTTGAGCTACAGCTTTCACCAGAAACACAGGACTTCCAAAAAAAAAAAAAAAAAAAACCAACCAAAAAAAACCAAAAAACCCACCCAAAAAAACCCACCCAACCCAAAAAGTGCCTGAGGGCAGGCAGGTAGGAGGGCAGCTCCGATCCAGGAAAACCTGCAGTGCTCAGGAGGTGTGTGACAGCACGAGCCAGATGTGGCCACGTGAGCCAGATGTGGCAGCAGAGGCTTCTGGAAGGGAGCCCACCGCAGGTGGTGGCATTTCTCTAACCCCGTATTGACTTTGGCTTCCAGAATCAATTTTCTTTATTAGCTGATGAATCTCCACAAAAGACTTTCTGTACTGAATCTAGATAAATTATTTAAGCAGTAAATTCTTTTCACTCTAGCACTGTTACGGCGCAGTGATTTCACAGGGAAGAGTGGCAGAGAGGAGCTTGGGGACAAGGTCACCATCAGCAGAACATGGGAACAGGTTTGCTGATAACTGACCGCACAGCTCAGAGCTACCGTAAAACAGAAGTGACTAATAAGAAACAGGGTTTTGGCAAAACGCTGGGGTTGGGGGTGACTGTGAGACACGAGTCATAGGAGACTATGGTCTTAATTATTTATGCGAGCACACTGCTGCGGACGAGGGGGAGCACAGTGCTGGGTGCAGGCACCACACCCTGGGCTGGGGTGTTTCCTACCCTGGATGAGCTGCACGAAAAGCGACTCTCCAACATCCATACAGCACCGGGGGTCTTGCACATGGGAGGATGGGCTCCGCCAGCTTTGGGACCGTGACCACCCACACGAGGTCTGCGGCTGACCTCTTCTTTGCTTTGTAAATTGGGCTTCGTACGCTTGTCAGGGACTGGGGAGCTTCAAGGCCAAAGCGAACCTATAAGCCACGGAACAAGGAATAATTCTGCCTCCGAGAATAATGCCGGTGCTCGAGGTCAGAGGATACAAACATATTTATAGCCAGCAAAAGAAAATGATTGTGTTAAATGGCAGCAAGAGCTGCTGGCTGCGGTCATTCATTATGTTACCAGGAGCCTAATTATGCAGCTCAGCTTTTGCATCCTGAAGAATTTCCTGCAATCCTTCTCAAAAGCCCACTTTGGGGATCAAAAGGCTAATGTCTATTTTCTGCAGAACAAAACTGTAAATCAAAGGCTAACCTCAGGTTTAAGAGGTTCTCCTTGGGCGGGTGCAAGGCAGTAACGGTGCTAAAGAGAGGAACAGCGGGGCCTGGGGCGCATGGGTCCCCCCCAGTGTGGGTAGCCCCGTGCCCTGCCAGTGAGTGCGGGGACAGTGCCGGGGAGGGACTCGGAGTGACTCACTGCCTGTCTCCTTATGGAAATTGCACCGACGGGAGTTCGACCTGGTTCCAATAATCAGCTATAAATAGCAAGCTCAATTAAGGCAACCAAACAAAGGAGATGATGGATACCTGCTCAGAACGACCTGGGGGAAGGGAGACAGTGTCTCACCTTCCCTGTGCAAACACCAATTTTTTAGGCACAGGATGAGGGCAGAGGGGACCAGGCGGCCAGCACACAAACCGTGCTGGAGGCTGCAACAGCACATCCCCAGAGCAGGCACCCGCCGAGGAGCCACATGCCAGCACACAGCCCCAGGGGGTCGAGGCACTCGCTGACCTCTGTGCGAGCTCCAAGCCCTGTCCCTCCACGCACGCCTGCTCCACTCCAGTCAGGCTCGAACCATAAAGCCCAGATAGGTTTTCAGCCCAAAGCCCCCAGCTGAAGCAAAACCCTGTTTTCTCCTAAAAACTTCCCCTTCACTTGGTATTCAGTTTATACTTGCCGCAGATTCACATTCAGGACCGAGTGTGATTAACACCTCTATATTAATTTTTCATACACACTCCACGAACAAAGCAAACACAAACAAAAGATTCAGCTGAGCAAGTCCGGCGGCAACACTGCCTCTGGGCTAACCATCACCTGAGGGGAAGCAGCCCAGCTCCCGCTCCCAAAGCCCCTCACTCACCGCCAGCAGCAGCCCACGGATGGCTGGGGCTCGGAGGTTTGCCATCCAGGGAACTGGCACAGCAGCCTGGCTAATGGGAGAACCATGGTGCTCCTGCCGCTGCTGCTTTGTACTGCAGCCTTGGAGAAGTCCTTACAGCCCAATTTTTGCTAAACCCTTTCACCACAGGTGAAAACAAGTGTTTGACCTCCAAGGACTGATTTGAAATAGCTGGGATAACTGCTGTCAGCTGCTTCCACACAGGCTCTGCCATCAAGGGGATGAGGCATCCTCACAGCAGATGTGTGCTGAGCACGCAGAGGTACTGATCCCTCGGTTCTGAGCCACAGGGAGCAGAGGCACAACCCTGGTGGGTGCTCGGCTCCCAGGGCTGGGTCCCCCTCATCCCCACAGCAGCACAGGCGTGGACATACCCCAGCAGCTCCCAGTCTGGGAGTTCCTCAGTGCTCCCACCTACCCCCGCAGGGTTCAGAAGCAATAGTAATTGAAGGAATAAATTTAAAAGTATATACACCTTGCGTTGTATACATCAAACCCAATTTATTCAGAGCGAGCGTCTCAGACATGCTCGCAGCAGCCTTGAGAGCGTGTTTATCAGCCGGGCTACTTGGGAGATCATTGCCATTGATTGTCGTGTCATTGTCACTTCTGGGCGCAACGGGAGGCCGGAGGGAGCGAGATGACATTGTCGGCAGTAACCGGTGCGCGGCGGGGAGCTGCAGTTCCCCCAGGACCGGGGTTGCGCTAGGGTCAGGTAGAGCCTGTGATGCCCTGCCCAATACTCAGAGCCTGCCTCGGGGAGGGGGAGCAAACCCCCGACTCTCCTGAGCTCTGGAGAGCCAGGTTTGATGGTGTGACCCAGCAGAGCCATTCGCTGCTATTGTTGTTTATTTATGGATTTCTCTCGTGCCACCTGCGAGGAGAACGGAGGCTTTTTTAAAAAAGGAGAAAAGAAAATCCTGCCTGGTGGCAACAGAAACAGAGCAAATGCTCCACAGAAAGAAGGACGGCTTCTTCATGGAGCAGAGGCAGGCAAAAATGAGTTGAGGGCTGGAAAAATCTCTCCCCCAAAGGAAATTAAAGAGCTCAGTCTATTGAGCTTATTAGAAGAAGCCTGAGGGATGCCTTGGCCCCTTTGCACGAGGTCCTTCGCCGGAGCTGTGGCACAGCAGGGCTCCCAGCTACACTGGAGTGTTGCGAGAGCCCACAGCGGGGCATTGCAGCTGGACACACTCAGATTAAAACTGAAGGTCTTTTTTTTTTCCTATAGCACCATGGGCAATTAAAGATACTGAGAGAAGTTTTGGGCTCTTGATGTTTCCAGCCCCAGGAGGGCCTTCCTGCTCTCCTGAGGGAGCAGCCGAGGACCCCCATGCTCATGCATCATCTTGGCCCAGAGAGGAAGGGCTCAGTCCAGGGAGTGGGGAAGGTGCTGGATGTGACTTGGCAGCTGTGGGTGCTGCTCAGAGGGGCAAAAATTACACGCTGATCAGAAAGGGACAGCTACAGAAAAGTGCAAAGCCCTTTCATCTTTACTCCGAGTCATTATTACTAATCCTGACCTCCTGGATGCTGCTGTTGATCAGCCAATCTCTGAGCACTCTGTAAAGGAGGTCGCACTCATTGTCCCCTTTTTTGCAGACAAGGAGATTGAAGTCAGCTGGAATTGCTGGTGCTCAGCCCTCCAAAAATGAGGCTCTAAATAACAGAGACTGCAGAGGCCAGGTGGGAGGTAGAATATAATAACCTGAGTGGGAAGATGTCCAGGGCAGCAGAACGGACACTGCAGCTCAGGAGAAACAGCTCGCAATATTTCATGGGCACAAGCGGTGTGAGCGTGGCCATTAGCACAGTCTTCTCATCAGCAAGGCAGAGATGGGCCATGGTGCAGCCTCAGGGGCCAGATCCCAGCCAAGCCCCACCCTGTGCTGTCCCAGTGGGGCCCCACAGTTCTACCGCTGAAATTCCTCTTGGTGAAACTCTCACCAAAATGGCTCAGGCTTTACAGTCACTGTGGGATTTGGCTCGTTTGCCTGTTTGCTCTTTGCTGATCACATTTCCAGCTGCTCTTGTGCGTATTTGCACTTCGCAGGCTTTAATTGGGATGGCTGAACAAAGCCTGTCCACAGCCTGCGATGCTGCAGCGAGAAGTAACAGGAGGCACAAATTAGAACAAATAAATCTGAATCAAATTCAATTCCTTGTGCAATCACGAAGATCAACACGTCAAAGTGCAGGCGCTATAAATTAAAAGCTGCCAAGAAGAGAGTGGAAGGCGCTTCCCGGCTGCTGTGGCTGCAATTCCAAAGGCATTTATTCCAGGCAGAGCAAGCTAGAGCCCCGCGAGCCGAACAGTGGGAGCTTCGCCTCCGCCGCCAAGAAAGCTTTTTGCCACCAAAAGATTCCTTTCAGCAGATATGAAAACCCTCTGCTGCGGTGGCCTGTGCTCTGTGGCAGCTGCAGGCAGGAGGGTGGGCACCGTGCAGGCACGAGGGCGTCTCGGCGGCAGCAGCGTTGGGCTCGGCAGCGGCAGGTCACCGCGGAGGAGGGTTTGTGTCTGCGGGCAGGGAGGTCCAGGGCTGGCT